>JAULKM010069446.1:0-12004 GCA_032355605.1 Rubia tinctorum
AACCCGACACCCTAAACCCTCCACCCTAAACCCTCACCCCTAACCCCTAACCCCTAACCCCTAAACCCTAAACCCTTTAAAGAATTCTCAATTTCAAGAAAATATTATATGAAACCTCACTTTCAATAATCAAAAATTTTCATAACAGTTATAAATACAAGAATTTCATTTCTCTACACAACAATGCCATTTTTCTGACAAACTGCTACATTGTACCATAATTTTTCAACAAGCCCTATGGTAATTTAATTAAAACACCCTTTTTAATGATGTATTTTCCGACTGATTTTTTGTCTCGTCCAACGTAACAAGTACAAATTCAATAAAATGCCTTTTCCAAGATACGTATTTATTTATCTGATTTCCGAAGAAATATTTTTAAAAATGCTTGACATGTGTACATTTGCTATAAGTCCATTTCTCATGGTGCATTTCTCTAATTAAATTTACAACAATTTCAAAATTACCATATGCCGCCAATATACAAAAACACCCCAAATTACAGTCTTTCATCATTCATTTTCAAAGGAATCTTCAAAACAGATACCAAAATTAACTGAACAACCTTTTTGACAACCTGAACCATTTCATGGGTTATTTGTGCTACGAAAGACATTTATAAACACCCTTGACACCCATCTTCTGGTAGTACTCCGTTCTGCCGCATCAGATTTTGGAGTATGAAAATTCACTTCAAACTGCAATTGGTTTTCAGACCTTCAGATTGATGGCTCGTTGACAAAAAGATTCTGGAAATCCTGTTACAACAACAAAAGGACGCAAACAATTGAAGGCTTCATGTCTAGTTAATTCATGTCATCTATTGCTAATTCATGTATACCATTTCATACAACCAACAATTACACGTCTCGACAAATAAAATAATGTCAATAATACATGCATTACATTACAGCTACAAGCATCAACAGCTAGATGAAACCCATGTGATTATATATCTTCTGGAGTCAACAAAAGTCTGCGCCCCCTCTTCCGAAGACTATGCTTTTCAATTTTCCATGAGCTGTGCAATATATACTTACTTTTCTTCTAATCAGTAGACGTTAGGCGGTACAGCTCCTTTCTACAAAACCAGTACAACACAAACACATATCCACAACATTTTTGAAATCAAATTAAAGAACTGCAGTCACTGCAACTGTAACAATTACAGAAGTATTAAACAAATGCATTCTGTTTCATAAAAACTACAACTATCTAAAAAAACATTATTTCCAAAACAAAGCTCTCCTCATTTTCAAGATTCAATCGATGACTCCACATTTTATTATCGGCATTTAACCCACTCAAAAGATACAGCACACATTCAACTGATATTTATTTCAGACGAAATTAAACAATCTGCCAGGACTCATTGCAAAAACTATCCCAAAATTAATGACAACAACAAATTAACACAAACCAATCATTTGGCTAGATAAAACCCAACAGAAAACATAGATTTCAGAACAGAGGTAATCAAGACCCCAAATCATTTTCAGCCAAAATCAAGACCGGAAATGAAAAACGAATACATGGATTATAAAAACAACCAAGACATGGACTCTAACTTTACAGATCTGATTCACAACATAAAGTTCATATTTACAAATAGAGCCCAACAATTACAGACTCAAAGACACAAAGATTTGCTCTGCAAAATTCGTAGAGAGAGACGAATTTGACATCTGTTTTCCAATCAAGACACATAATCAAGTTTATTGATTATAATGTGTTCATGGATATCAAATTCCAGAGACCTCCAACGGATACGACGAGCGTAAGGGGAGAAGGGATTGGGATGAAAGAGGACAGAAGAGGGGAAGGAGGAGAGTGTGGGGAAAATGTTTGGGGAAAGAAAGAGGAGGAAAAATGTTGACATGGAGCGTCTGTTTTCCGGAAAAATGAGAGAGAGAGAGAGAGAGATAAAGGAGTGGAATTTTTATGCCGTTGGATCTTCTTATAGAGGGTTTGGACTTTGCCACGTCATCGATCCGCACCGACTCATCTCTTTCTAATCCCACCATCCATTTTGCCTTGTGTTATTGAGTCTGCACCGTTGATAGGCGCGGTTGTGCTTTTATGTTTAAGCATATCTCCCTCAAGGGTAGAGTAACAACTTTTCAAAAATTAATCAGTCAAAAATGAGTTAGGACCAATTCGATCTTCATTTTTACTTTATTGTTTAAATTTCAGTGATATATGAAGTTACTGGAAGATACCATATTGTAGGCCTTGAAAATATAAGAAGTTTTTAAAAACGAATCGGTTCAAAATATGATATGAACACCGAGTTACGACCATTCGAATATTCATTATTATTTGATGGGTTAAATTTCGGGGATATACAAAGTTCCCAATTCGCAAACACTTAAGATATAATACTGTGGAGAATGAAAATATAATAACTTTTCAAAAAGGAATCGGTCCAAAATATCATATGATCACCGAGTTATGACCATGTGAATCATTGTTTTTATTTAATGGGTTAAATTTTCTAGATATATGAAGTTACTAATTAGAAAAAAATGGAAGGTCCCACATTGTACAACATGAAAATTCAAACAAAATCATAAGGAAAATGATCCAAAATATGGTCCGATCACCGAGTTATAACCATTCGAATCATCATTTTTATTTGATTGGTTAATTTGGGGATGTGATGAAGTTACTAGTTAGCAAACAAGGAAGGTACCATATTGTAGAACATGAAATATAACATTTTTTTCAAAAAGAAATCGGTTCAAAACATTATCTGAGCACCGATTTATGACAAGTCCAAACTTCATTTTCATTTGATGGCTTAAATTTCAGAAATATATTAAGTTACTCATTAGCAAACACTGAAGGTACCATATTGTCAGCCTGGAATTATAAGAACTTTTAAAAAAGGGATCGACCCAAATTATGATTTGAGCACCGAGTTATGACCATTCGAATCTTCATTTTCATTAGATCAGTTAAATTATGGGGATATATAAAAAGCAACTAATTAGCAAACATGGAAGGTACCATATCGTAGAACATGAAAATATAAGAACTTCCAAAAAGGAATCGGTCAAAAATATGATTTGAACACCGAGTTATGACCATTTGAATCTTCATTTTCATTTGATAGGTTAAATTTCGGGGATGTATGAAGTTGCCAATCAGCAAACAATGCAGGTACCATGTTGCAGAGTATGAAAACATAACAACTTTTCAAACAGGAATCAGTCTGAAATATGATTTAATCCCCGAGTTATGACCATTCGAATCTTCATTTTCATTTAATAGTTTACATTTCGGAGATATATGAAGTTACTCATTAGCAATCACATAAGATACCATATTATAGATCATGAAAATATAAGAACTTTTCAAAAATGAATGAGTCCAAAATATGATCTGACCACCGTGTTATGACTATTAAAATCTTCATTTTCATTTTTATGGGTTAAATTTCAGGGATATATGAAATTACTAATTATCAAACACACAAGTTACCATATATTAGAGCATGAAAATATAAGAAGTATTCAAAAAGGAATGAATCCAAAATATGATCTAATCACCAGGTAAATACCATTTGAATCTTCATTTTCATTTAATGAGTTAAATTTAGGAGATATATAAAGTTACTAATTGACAAACACGGAAGGTACCACATCGTAGAGCTTGAAATATAAGAACTTTTCAAGTAGAAATCAGTCCAAAACATGATATGAGCACCGAGTAATGACCATTCAAATAATCATTTTCATTTGATGGGTTAAATTTTGGGGATATACGAAGTTACTAATTAGCAAACACGGAAGGTACCATATTGTAAATCATGAAACTATAAGAACTTTGTTAAAAGAAATTTGTCCCAAATATAATCCGAGCACCGAGTTATGACTATTCGAATACTCATTTTCATTGATTGGTTAAATTTCAGGGATATATAAAGTTACAAACTAGCAAACACGAAAGATGTCATATTGTACAGCATGAAAATATAAGAACTTTTCAAAACGAAATATTTCCAAAATTTGCTTTGAGCAACGGGTTATGGCCATTCGAATTTTCATATTCATATTCATTTTCATTTTCATTTTCATTTTCATTTTCATTTTCATTTTCATTTTCATTTTCATTTTCATTTTCAATTCCATTTTATGGGTTCAATTTCGGAGACATATGAAGTTACTAATTAGCAAACACAAAATGTACTATGTTGTAGAGTATGAAAATATAATACCATTTAAAAAACAAATCGGTCCAACATATGATATGAGTAACGAGTTATGACCAATCCAATTTTCGTTTTCATTTGATTGCTTAAATTTCACTGAAATGTTAAGTTACAAGTTAACAGACACCGAAGGTAACATTTCATAGGTTAAACACGGAAAATATTAGAACTTTACATGAATCAAAATTAGAACGCTGTGCATGCAGTATTAAGAGTGTTGAATGATCAATTATAAATATCACAGACTAAAATTTATCCCGGCCTTCTTTGTTGATTCCCAAGGATCCCAGTAATGGAGTTCTGGCGCTGGATCTATCTGGCCCATATTGCGTGGACATTTTGAGCTCCAAAGTTTCAGCACATAAGCACTCCAAAGTCCACGGCCTGCAACATCTGCTTCATTGGAAACAACTGAAAAGCACAAAATCTTATTAGACCTCCTAATCACGGGTTATTTTATAATTGATGTAAATAATATGGTAGTTTGATATTTATTTATTTTTATTTATTTTAATTACATTACTATAACCTTCAAACAGAATTTTAAAACGTATCAAAATATATAAATAATTATAATTTGACCACATTGTAGAGCACGACAATATAAGAATTTTTCAAAAAGGATTCGGTCCAAAATATGATTTGAGCACAGAGTTATAACCATTCGAATATATTCTTTTTCATTTGATAGGTTAAATTTTGGTGATAAATGAACTTACTAACTAGGAAACACGAAAGGTACCACATCGAAGAGCACCAAAATATAAGAACATTTCAAAAAGGAATAGGTCAAAAATATGATCTGAGCACCGAATTATGACCATTTGAATATTCATTTTCATTTCATGCGTCAAATTTTGGGGATATCTGAATTTAATAATTAGCAAACATGAGAGGTACCATATTGTATAGACGAAAATATAAGATCTTTTCAAAAAGGAATTGGTCCAAAATATTATCCGAGCACCGGGTTATGACCATTGCAATATTCATTTTCAGTTGATGGGTTAAATTTTGGGATATATAAAGTTACTAATTAGCAAACATGGAAGGTACCATATTGTAGAGCACAAAAATATAAGAACTTTTCAAAAAAGAAATTGGTCCAAAATATTATCCGAGCACAGGGTTATGACCATTGGAATCTTCATTTTCAGTTGATGAGTTAAATTTTGGGGATATATGAAGTTACTAATTAGTAACCATGGAAGGTACAATATTGTAGGGCACAAAAATATAACAACTTTTCTAAAAGGAATCGGTCCGAAAATGATTTGGGCACCGAGTTATGAGCATTCAAAACTTCATTTTCATTTGAAGGGTTAAGTTTCAGAGATATATGAAGGTACTAATTAGGAAACACGAAAGGTATCATATTGTGGAACACAAAAATATAAGAATTTTTTAAAAAAGAAATCGGTCTGAAATATGATCCGAGCACCAAATTACTACCATTCGAATCTTCATTTCCATTTGACGGGTTAGGTTTTGGGGATATATGCAGTTACTCATTAGCAAACACGGAAGGCCCCATGTTGTAGAGCACGAAAATATAAGAATATTTTCAAAAAGGAATCGGTCAAAAATATTATTTGAGCACCGAGTTAAACCATTTCAATCTTCATTTTCATTTGATGGGTTACATTTCGGCAATATATAAAGTTACTAATTAGCAAATGCGGAAGGTACATTATTGTAGAGCACAAATATTTTAGAACTTTTCAAAAAGGCATCTATAAAAATTATGATATGAGCACCGAGTTATTACCATTCGAGTGTTACATTTTCATTTGATGGGTTAAGTTTCGGGGATATAATAAGTTACTAATTAGCAAACACGGAAGGTACCATATTGTTGAGCAAGAAAATATAAAAAAAATTCAAAAAGGTATCAGTCCAAAATATTATTTGACCCACGAATTATGACCGTTGGAATCTTCATTTTCATTTCATGGGTTAGGTTTTGGGGATATATGAAGTTATTAATTAGGAAACACTGAATATACCATATTGTAGAACACGAAAATATAAGAACTTTTCAAATTAGAATCAGTCCAAAATATGATTTGATGACCGAGTTATGACCATTCGAATCTTCATTTTCTTTTCATGGGTTAAATTTTTGGGATATATGAAGTTACTAATTAGGGAATGCGGAAGGTAACATATTGTATATCATTCAAATATAAGAACTTTTCAAAAAGGAATCGCTCCAAAATATTATTTGAGCATCGAGTTATGACCATTCAAATTTTCATTTCCATTTCATGGGTTAAGTTTCGGGGATATATGAAGTTACTAATTAGTAAACACATAAGGTACCATATTGTTGAGCATGAAAATATAAAAACTTTTCAAAAAAGGTATCAGTCCAAAATATTATTTGACCCACGAATTATGACCGTTGGAATCTTCATTTTCATTTCATTGGTTAAGTACCGGGAAGATATAAAATTAATAATTAGAAAACACGGAAGGTACCATATTGTAGAACACGGAAATATAAGAACTATTCAAAAAGGCATCGGTCCGAAATATGATCCGATGACCGAGTTACTACCATTTTCATTTTTTCATTTGATGGGTTAAATTTCAAGAATATATTAAGTTACTAATTAGGAAACACGGAAGGTACCATATTCTAGAGTACAAAAATATAAGAACTTTTCAAAAAGGAATCGGTCTAACATATGATCTGAGCACCGAATTATGACCATTGGAATCCTCATTTTTTTGGGGTTAAATTTCGGGGATAAATGAATTTACTAATTAGCAAACACGGAAGATACGATATTGTAGAGCACGAAAAATATAAGAACTTTTCAAAAAGGAATCAACACAAAATATGATTTGAGCACCAAATTAGACCATTCGAATTTTCATCTTCATTTGATAAGTTACATTTCAGGGTATATTAAGTTACTAATTAGCAAACACGGAAAGTACATTATTGTAGAGCATGAAAATATAAGAACTTTTCAAAAAGAAATCGGTAAAAATTATGATATGAGCACCGAGTTATGATCATTCGAATTTTCATTATCATTTCATGTGTTAAATTCCGGGGATACATGAAATTATAAATTAGGAAACATGGAAGAAGCCATATTGTACATCATGGAAATATAATAACTTTTCAAAAAGGAATCGATCAAAAACATTATTTGACGACCGAGTTATGACCATTGAAATCTTCATTTTCATTTGACTGGTTAAATTCCGGGGATATATGAATTTACTAATATAAAAATACGGAATGTACCATACTGTTGAGCACGAAAATATATGAATTTTTCAAAAAGAAATTGGTCCAAAATACGTTCTTAGCACAGATTTATGACCATTCTAATATTCATTATCATTTGATGGGTTAAGTTTCGGGGATATATGAAGCTACTAATCAGGAAACACGGAAGATGTCATATTGTACATCATGAAAATATAATAACTTTTCAAAAAGGAATCGGCCCAAAATATTATTTGACGACTGAGTTACGACCATTCGAATCTTCATTTTCATTTGATGGGTTAAATTTTGGGATATATGAAGTTACTAATTAGAAAATACGGAAGTTACCATATTGTAGAACACAAAAATATAAAAACTTTTCAAAAAGGTATCGGTCCAAAAATATGTTCTCAGCACCGAGTTATGACCATTCGAATATTCATTTTTGTTTTATGGGTTAAGTTTCGAGGATATATGAAGTTACTAATTAGGGAAAACGAAAGGTACCATATTGTAGAGCACGAAAATATGAAAACTTTTTAAAAAGGAATCAGTATGAAATATGATCTGAGCACCGAATTATGACCATTCGAATTTGAATTTTCATTTGATGGGTTAAATTTCGGGGATATATGAATTTACTAATTAGCAAACACAGAAGGTGTCATATTGTACATCATGAAAATATAATAACTTTTCAAAAAGGAATCAGTCCAAAATATTATTTGACGACTAAATTATGACCATTTGAATCTTCATTCTCATTTGATTGGTTAAATTTTGGTAATATATGAAGTTAATAATTAGCAAACACGTAAGGTGCCATATTCTAGAGCACGAAAATATAAACAACTTTTTAAAAAGGAATCGGGCCAAAATATGATATGAGCACCAAGTTATGACCACTGGAATCTTCATTTTCATTTGTTGGGTTAAGTTTCGAGCATATATGAAGTTACAAATTAGCAAACACGCAAGGTACCATATTGTAGAACACGAAAATATTTTTAAAAAAATCAAAAAGGAATCGGTCCGGAATATGATGTGAGCACCGAGTTATGACCATTGGAATCTTCATTTTCATTTCAAAGTTTAAGTTTCGCGGGTATATGAAGTTACTAATTAGCAAACACGGAAGGTGCCATATTTTAAAACACAGAAACATATGAAATTTTCAAAAAGAAATCGGTCCAAAATATTATTTGAGCACCGAGTTATGACCATTTGAATCTTCATTTTCCTTTGATGAGTTAAGTTTTAGGGATATATGACTTTATTAATTAGCAAACATGCAAGGTACCATATTGTAGAGTACAAAAATATAAGAACTTTTCAAAAAGAAATTGGTCTAAAATATGTTCTGAGCACCAAGTTTTGACCATTCGAATCTTCATTTTCATTTGATTAGTTAAATTTCGGTGATATATGAAGTTATTAATTAGCAAACACGGAAGGTACCATATTGTTAAGCACAAAAATATACGAACTTTTCAAAAAAGAATCGGTCCAAAATATAATCTGAGCCTCGAGTTATGACAATTCAAATCTTCATTTTCATTTTATGGATTAAATTTCAGGAATATATGAAGTTACTAATTTGCAAATACAGAAGCTAACCTATTGTAGAGCATGAAAATAAAAGAACTTTTCAAAAAGAAATCGGTCCAAAATATGATACGAGCATCGAGTTATGACTATTCGAATCTTCATTTTAATTTGATGGGTTACATTTCGGTGATAAATGAAGTTACCAATTAGCAAACACGGAAGGTACCATATTGTAGAGCACGAATATATAAGAATTTCTCAAACAGGAATCCGTCCAAAATATAATCTGAGCACCGAGTTATGACCATTCTAATATTCATTCTCATTTGATGGATTAAATTTTAGAAATATTTGAAATCACTAATTTGAAAACACAGAATCTAACATATTGTAGAGCACGAAAATATAAGAACTTTTAAAAAAATGAATCGGTCCAAAATATGATATAAGCACCGAGTTATGACTATTCGAATCTTCATTTTAATTTTATGGGTTAAATTTTGGTGATAAATGAAGTTATTAATTAGCAAACACAGAAGGTACCATATTGTAGAGCATGAATATATAAGAACTTTTCAAAAAGAAATCGTTCCAAAATATAATCTAAGCACCGAGTTATGCCCATTCGAATCTTCATTTTCATTTGACCGGTTAAGTTTCGGTGATATATGAAATTACTAATTAGCCAACATAGAAGGTACCATATTATAGAGTAAAATACAAGAACTTTTCAAAAAGGAATCGGTCTAAAATATGATACGTGATAACCGAGTTATGGCCATTCGAATCTTCATTTTCATAGGATGGGTTAAATTTCGGGGATATGTGAAGTTACTAGTAGAAAACACGGAAGGTATCATATTGTAGAGTACAAAATATGAGAACTTTTCAAAAAGGAATAGGCCCAAAATATGATTTCAGAACCAAGTTATGACCATTGAAATCTTCATTTTCATTTGATGGGTTAAGTTTCAGGGATATATGAAATTACTAATTTGCATATACGAAAGTTACCATATTGTAGAGCACAAAATATAAGAAATTTTCAAAAAGGGATCAATCCAAAATATGATCTAAGCACCGAGTTATGACCATTCGAATCTTCCTTTTCATTTGATTGGTTAAGTTTCGGTGATATATGAAGTTACTAATTAGCCAACACATAAGGTACCATATTATAGAGCACGAAAATATAAGAACTTTTCAAAAAGGAATCGGTCTAAAATATGATACGTTAGAACCGAGTTATGACCATTCGAATCTTCATTTTCATATGATGGGTTAAATTTTGGGGATATATACAGTTACTAGTAGCAAACACGGAAGGTACCATATTGTTGAACACAAAATATAAGAACTTTTCAAAAAATAATTGGTCCAAAATATGATTTGAGAACCGAGTTATGACCATTGGAATCTTCATTTTCATTTGATAGGTTGAATTTCATTGACATATGAAGTTATTAATTGGAAAACACGAAAGATACCATATTGTAGAGCACGAAAATAAAATAAAATTTCAACAAACAAAGGTCCAAAATATGATACACAAAGTTATGACTATTCGAATCTTCATTTTCATTTGATAGGTTAAATTTTAAAGCTACATGAGGTTACTAATTAGCAAAGTTGGAAAGTATCATATTGTAGAGGACGAAAAAATAAGAACTTTTCAAAAACTAATCGATCCAAAATATGATTTGGGCACCGATTTATGACCATTCAAATGTTCATTTTCATTTGATGGGTTAAATTTTGGTGATATATGAATTTACTAATTAGCAAACACCGAACCTACCATAGAGCACAAAAATAAAATAACTTTTCAAAAAAGAATCGATCCAAAATATGATATGACCACCTAGTTATGACCATTCGAATCTTCATTTTCATTTGATGTATTAAATTATGGGGATAAATGAATTTACTAATTAGAAAACTTGGAAAATACCATATTGTTGAGCACAAAAATATAATAACTTTTCAAAAAGGAATTAGTCCAAAAATATGATATGAGCACCGAATTTTGACCATTAGAATCTTTATTTTCATTTGATGGGTTCAATTTTGGGGATAAATGAAGTTACCAATTAGCAAACACCGAAGCTACCATATTATAGAGCACGAAAATATAAGAACTTTTCAAAATCGAATCTTCAATTTCATTTGATGAGTTCAATTTCGGGGGATATATGAAGTTACTAATGGGCAAACACGAAAGGTACCATATTGTAGAGAACGAAAACATACTCCCTCTATTTTTCTATGTTTGGCACCATAGTTTTAGGTGTTATTATTTTTGCAAGTGGAAATGTGTGGTGAGAATTGAGTGAGAATAGTAAAAAGTTTAATGAGTGGTTGAGAATGATGTACTTTTTGCCATAAAAGTAAAGGTGACAATCTTAAAAAAACATACGAAAATGGTAAGTGTGCCAAACTTAAGAAAACAGAGGGAGTATTTTTTTTACCATTTTGGATAAGAATTAAAGTGTGTCATTTTATGTGGAACAAATGAAAATAGAAAGTGTGTCAATTATTCTGGAACGGAGGGAGTATAATTTTTGATTAGTGCCTTAGTTTATTTTTAATTTTAGATCCAGTTTATTCCTCTAAATTTAATTTTTTCAAAATTTAACGTTATCTTCATAAACAGAGTCATTATATTAAATTGTAACCCATCAAATTTTTTTCTAGCTACACCTCTGAGTAGAGCAACATATCGGGGTTACACAGGAAATGAATGGAAGAATTGGAGAGCCATTTCTTCTCAAATAAAACATTCAACTTTGGAAATCATTTTTCTAATATGAAACCATGCACCAGGGCTATATATTAAACATAAACATTAAAGGCATTTGTTTGATTTTATTTTCTTAAGCAGTGAAATTATATAAGCAAGAGTGAATTATTATTATTTTAGAATTAAGCTCACCTTAGAGCAACTCCAATGGTTTACTCTATCTTTCAGTTGCTACAGTAGTTTTTTACAGTTGCTACAGTGTATTTACTCCAAT
>JAULKM010069455.1:0-12003 GCA_032355605.1 Rubia tinctorum
ATTTAGGACCCGTTTTGGACCCAAGACCCGTTTAGACCCATCGGGTCTGGGTACGGGTCTAAAATTTTCAGACCCTATGGGTCCGGGTCGGGTATGGGTCTAACTAAATTTTCTTTGGGTCGGGTCTGGGTCTTATTAGACCCGACCCATGATCATCCCTAATTGCAACATACTGCAATATTACGATATTCAAATGTGGGGATAATTCTAACCAACTAATGAAGGTTCTCCACGTTGAACTCTTTGTTGTTGGCATTGTGTATAATGAATTGGCTTACTCAGTTCATTATTTCCTTGTGAAGGAAAATTACAAAGTTACTTGATTCTTTTGTATAGTCTTATACCATAAAAAGAACGGTTTAACCTTTTTTTCTTTTAATCCTTTTTCTCAATATTTTTAAAGTATAATTCATTACATTGCAGAGTTTATATTAATGAATAATTTGTTGCTTGATTTGTTTAGATGCTCATATGAATATGTTATGTTATCAGGTGTTCGAGTGGATGAAAAGGAGTGACGTTTTCATATACACCTACTTCTACTTGTCGTCGGGCACTGAGTTATCTATTAGTATCTACGTGTAAAAATTCTGAAAACCCGTTACATGAAATTGATTGGAGGAATGGGGCTAGACTAGTTCGAGTCTTACCTTTTAGATTATGATCCTTGTTCTAGTTATGGTAGCTGAACATATGGTGCATATATTTGTTTTTGTTTTTTCTTTTCTTTATCCATGAAATAATTTCCTTTGATAGAACATTAAAGGGCATGTGTTGGTTTAAACACTGAGCATTTATATTTAAATATTAACACTTGTGTCGTAAGTTATTTTATTTGTAATAAGCTGAAATAATTGGTGAAAGAGTTATTGATAAAGTAACCTCTATATAAAAGTCTCAAAAGAAATGTGGATATTATAATCAAAACAATCCAATACAATTTTGAAGAATAAAAACATATATTTTCTTTTCTAACTAAATTATTTATTTCTTTTCATAGTTCATATTGTTGTTGTTAGATGGTTGAACTTTAAAATCCAATAAAACTATTTCTTTAAATTTTTAATCAAATATATCGAGTAGTCAATCAATGTATAACCAATTTTTAACAATTACTATAAAAAAATGTTAAAAGTAGAACTGAAACTTCAAAACTGATTATTTACCTGAAAATGACTTTTATAAAATCAAATTGTGGGGAAAAAAGAAATCAGTAAAACATTCTCATTTAACTTTCATGCAAGGAAAATAGACTTTCATCCAGAATCAATGATCAAGTTCAGGTCAAGTTCTATACTGAAAGCATAGAAGACAACGAAAATCAGAGCAGGCTTCAAGAAACATGAGATGGAAATTAATTATCCAAAAGCAAGAACGTGTGTCTAAAGAAACCAAAACTGGAAAAGCAGTATAAAAATCCGTTACATGATCCTCTTTGAAACTAAATTTCCTAACAGTACAGACATTAAAATACTATCAAACAGCCAAATATTCTACCAAAGCATAAAATTTCTTCAGATGCTCCACTTAGATTGTCATCCATTACTAATGGCGAAATTACTGATTGTTGGGCAAAGAATATACGATGTCCGAGTCACCTGATGTGGTGCGCATAAGTTAGTTGATCTGAAAAGATCTCATTGAACCAAACAATGAGACGACCAAATAAAATTATAATAAAATTATGAAGTTTTTTTATCTTAACATAACTACAAGAATTAGAAAGTAAAAAATAATCAATTTAATTAGAATTTAAGAAATAATAAATGATATAAAAATAATTATTTTTATAACCTTTCAAGAATATATATATATATATATATATATATATATTAAGAATATGAAGTAAAATATTTTTAAAAAAAACAATCAAATTGTGAGAGAAATATTATAACGTAACATGGATGAACCCCTCAATAATGAATGAATTATGAAGGTCTTAGATTTCGATTGCATTTCATCTCCACTTTTAAACCTTGACATCACATTAAGTTTTACCTCTTTATTTCTTCCTCTTGAGTTTTTGACTTTGTAATAAAGACACAAACTAGTTTAGGGGGAAAAAATTAGTACTAATATATTGGTTTAAAAATTTTACCTTTTGGCTCTTTCGTTTTATTATAAACTTAATCGAAATTTCATCTTTTAAATACGGCATGTCATCTTCTTCAATTTAATCTTCTCCACGAAAGATATGATGGAGTATTTAGGTGCAATTTCACCAACACTCGTAGCAACTTTAACTTGAAATGTATATTCAGTACTTTCAATTTCATTATTGTGGTGCTCACTATAATTTCATTAATAAATAAAAAGTTTAGATAAAGTTGGTAAGTTGATATAGAAATATCACATATGTAATGTACAAAATTATGTCATTGATTTATCAAATCTTAGTAATTATATTCTTTACTTCTTCACCTGTGAGAACCAATACTTTGACTACGTAACCGAATTCAAAATTGTTTAGAGTTTGTTTTAAGGAATGCCAATGATCCTTTGACTTGCAAGTGCAATCATAAATGTAATGAACAACTGAATTCATACTAATGGGGAGGAAAAGCACATGGGTCTTCTCAAGGTCACTTGTCTCCATGTTATAAAGTGCACTTCCATTGAACATATGCTTCCACCAAGCGAGCAACCAGCTTGTTCACTATCATGTAGAACCAAACTATACTCATCAAGAATCCACCCAAATCCCATGGGAGAAAGAACTTCCAAGGTGGATGATGTGAGTTGGTGTACATGTACGTGAGACAACCATAAAAACATGCAACTAATATGCCAAGATATGCAGTCACAGTGCTTTGTTAAATTGGATCATCAACTGAATCCCATGGGTATGGCAGAATCGAAGAAAATGCAGCAGTGCCAACAGAATATAACTTTTGACCAATATGCTTCTTCAACTTGAGGAATCGTGAGCTCTCCACCTCCATAACGGTCTCTCTGTATCAACTATCTCGATGCAGCACGCTGCTTGGGCAGCTATACTCCAGCACTTATCCCCTACAAACGCAGCTATACTCGCAAACACATCCAGAGCCACTTAGGCTGCCATTGCAACTGAAAGGGGCAACTTCAACAACCCAGAGAGCTTCTGCAATGAGCAACAAAAGTAAGCTTCTGCAGCGAGCAACAAAAGTAAGCTTCTGCAACGAGCAACAAAAGTAATCCACAGCCATTTTACACAATTGGTAAAACAATGCAACAAGCCAAACACATAAGACGTAAAACCCCCAAGAACTCTCATTGGAACTACATTAGTAAAACTTTAAAGAATCGACACACCCATTGGAGGAGCAATGTGCGAGCTTCTTAAACACTTCGAATCCACAGGAAAGCATCCTACTTCTACACCTATTTCGGATATAAAACAGGACTCTTTCATGTGAATCAAAGGGAGCAACAAACAAAAAGTAGTATTATTAATGAATGCAGAAGACAAACGCATATAACCATCTCATCCGCATCTTTTATTTATCACAGAAAACACTTTAGATCTAGCACCAATCTAAAACTACAGAAACCCAAAAACAGTTTAAAATTATATTCCACGGAACCAGTGAAATTAAAACCCGTAATTAGAAGCAATAGCAGCAGCAGCACTTACTTCCATTGTAATGGTGAACTCCAACCTTGGAAAGCATAACATAGTACTCAATCTCAGACTTCCATAAAGGAGGGCAGTTGTTAAAGATCAAAATCAGCTTACCTAAAACATCCAAATCATTCTCAATCACACCCTTAAAAACCAAACCTTTAAACCTTAATCGCAACATTTTCTTACCAGAACCTAAAAATATGAACACGAACACAATAAAAAAGAATCAGATTCACGTACCCTTGGAGGTCCTGAGGGTCTTGAGCACGGTCTTGTAGCTGAGCGAATGCTTCCCGCTCTTCATCACCAGAGCAAACCTGTTGATGTTATCATGGGTCTTCTTCTGCAATACATTAGAACTCGATTAAAGCGATACATTAGAAGGAAGTTTTCTCCCTCATCAAAATATATATTATAGAAAATGAGATGGAAAACTGTTGAAACTAAAAAACACTAAAATTCCTTTAATCCTTGAAAATGCCTATTATAGGGAAGTTGTTGGACTTACTCTTAATCATACTAATTATAAAGACAAAGTCTTATATGACACTGTCTCATGGTGAGAGCAATGCTAAAATAGATAATTTACAAGTATTATATATGGATGGGCACTTGTGTAAGAACAAGGTGTCAACGGTGGTTAAAATGGGCATTGGACGATGAATATGAACTGTCATCCTTTTCACCACCATTGATCATTGTACCAAATGCACGACATTGTGTAACTGTTGTGTTTTAGTGTAAACCACATCGCTTTGTTGCGCTGCGGTACGCTTCGTTTAACGTCGTCCAATTTCTAGTGCCAGATGTTCCACCATTTGTTTCAGAAATTGATGTGGTGTTGGAACTGCTATACCATTGCATTCGATCACAGACATCAATTCGGTAAAAGAAGATATGATCGCGGAATGTAAATCATTTAGTTTGGTATTGTTTGTGTAGTTGTAGATTCTGAGATTGGAACAGGCTTCAGTTTCTTTTTAAAACTCGCACATGGTTTCTTAATCTGATGTTAGTTACGAGATCGTATCACACATCAGGAAATTTCACTTTCCTAATTTTGGAATTAGAAGCGGTGCTCGTCTACATCCAAGTGGCTATAAAAACATGTTCGTCTCCGATCAAAATTCATTTCTATTACACTTTGTGTATTATAACATAATAAAATCAAGAACAATATCTATTGGAAGCGTTAGTGACAAGAATTTATATATTTTTTTAAAAAGCATTTAATTCAAAATTAACTACATAACATGTAGTATTGTATTGAAAATGAATAATAACATATGATATTGAAGTAGATTGCAATGAACATGAACAACATCTTCCAACCTATTGTGTAGATTTTCATCATACTCCCTATATTTCAAAGAGGCTTAGAGTGGCTAACTGGTGTCACCATCATCTTGAAACATATGCTTTCTAGCAGACCTAATATACGACATGGTATGAATCTCCTTTAAAAAAATCTGAATTGCGGAATTTTGAGAAGCACTTTTAACAAAAGTTGATCAAAGCACCCTCTTGAAATCAAGAAGACGCAGACGAATTCTAGTAAAAAAAACAACTTTATGATCTTTACTAACACAATGGACTAATTCGCATGAACCCAAGCACTAGTTGCACAAATCACTCACTAACAAGCCTGGAGGATTATCTCACGGATTTGAAGGATATTACTAACTTAATTAACCTACAGGATTAAATAACAATGGAATGCTCGCAAGCAAAGAGTAATAACTCAAATTCTGAATATATGACTGATAAAAAAATGTAAGGTTATTAAAATGTTGAGAACCATCCTCTATTTGTAGTACATAGGTATAGCCTTCAAGAATACATTCATCTAAATAAATCAATCCAAATATTGGCTGAATTCTTGAATGAATCTGCCATATCTAAACTTACCAAATCTAATCTAATCAGAACTAAATCTCCTAATATTACAATAATTTTAAAGTTAATTATAAATGTGAGCATACTACCTCATTGAAAATTACAGTGGGGAAAAGAGTGTAGTGTTAAACTCCTAAAAATACTAAACTAAGAAAACTGTAGTAAAAATGATATTTTGATGTCGTATCACGACAATAAACAAAGGAATTCTTTAAGTTAGAATTTTATGTCAACATGACTAGATCTCGAACAGATGGGGCGTAATGATAATGCTTGAATGAAAACCTACCTTACATTCCAACTATAGTTCTCACAATCCCGTTGTGCCTAATGACAACTTGGGTTGGAGCTATGTTGTAATCCATTGTTGGTTCCTTTTGTAATTTCATATCGTGTGGAATAAATGCCACCTACACAAACCCGAGCAAATGCATTTCATATTTACAACAATGTATCCATCAAGAATGATGCTAGGATATTCTGCAAAAAACTTAAATTTTAATACAATATGTAACAATTATATGTTATGGAAAAATAGAATTAAGAACATTATAAGCTCTAACATAGGTTGCTCCACTAACAAAATATTACAAAGTGTTCATTAAAAACATACACGAATGAACCTGTATTCTAGATCTGAAACCTTAAAGAGATGACTGAATTTTTTTTTTGCAAACTGATTTTGAGTGTCCTCTCTTCATGATGAATCCATGTAATGAAATTGGTAGTTAGATGTGTGGAAGGAAAATTGTAATGGGGAAGAATAGTTTTTTATTTGGAGCGGAATGGTTAGATTTGTAGGGCGCGATTAGAGGGTTAAATAGATATGCAATTTTGATTGGGAGGTTACATGAGGGTAAAGCGTCGTGCATTGACCCCCAAATTAAAGTCTATATAGTTCCTATTTCAGAACACATTACATTAATTGTTACAGAATTGGGAGTTGTGTTGGGCTTGTACTTATTATATAAGTCAGGAAAAAAAGTTAGTGAAGACTAGAGGGTTCTATAATTTCTATCCTGACATGTAGGCCAAATTACAGACGTGGGGTGGTGCAGTGCTTGCGAGAGCATCTATTCCAAGAATCCATACTTAGGCATTCTTGGGTTGGAGGACTCTGACACCATAGCTGGGGCCATAGAGAATGGGAATTGAGCATTGGATAAGACTTTTACCCAGTATATCGTGGACGATGGTCATCATTTCCCTCTCGTCGAAGAGTTGAAGAAGATGAAATCATTGCCCTCGATAATGGAGCTCAAAGAATTTGTGGTAGATCGGTATAATACGTAAGAGGTTAATGAAGAGAGGGGTGGAGCTAATATGAAGATTGATACTTTGCGTGATCCGCTTCAACTGAATAACACCTTTGGCTATGCCATCGAGCCAAAGGAAGGCAATGACGCTCATGCCAATCCACCTAATGGTTGTTTTAGTGGGTCGGGTAATGGTCACGAGGGTTAGTGTGTGGCTATGTGTCTTCCAATGTAAATTTTGTTGAATGATGGGGATGTATTCTCCGCCAGAAGGTGGAGATTCTAAATATATACTAGTTTTTCGCTTTAATTTTTTGTGAGTTAATTGGATTACTTACGGCTGTAGGGCTGGTGTGTAGGTATTGAAGTTTAGAGTTGTAAGATTCGAATGGAAGCAAAACTAGGAGATGGTGTGACAATAATGAAAGAGTTGGGAGAAGAGTAAGTGAATAAGAGTAGTTATTTATGGGGGGTAGTTGATATCCAATTATTGGGTCGTTCCTCGCCAAGTGAGACCTAATGGATGCATACCTATAGGGGGTGTAGGGAAGACTGCTTTGCAAGGCCTGATAATTTAAAGGGATCTTTCTAGATTGTTGATGTTGTATAATAAGGACTTAAACGTTTGATTGTTCGAGGTGTTAACATGCATACAGAGTGATCACATCGTTTGGGTGGTAGCTATTAGTGTTTTCCTTAGTTAGTTGATTGTGCTAATTGGTCATATCTATGAAGTTATAGTGTTTTCTCAATAGTGTGTTTTAGATGTGAGTTTTGTAGTGGTGATTTGTTGTAATCTTAGGGCTAGATTTTGTTGTGGAAATTGGTCTTTGAACTATGTTAGAGTGTGATTGTCTTAGAGCTCTTAAGTGTGGTGAATTTGCATTAATCTTTTGGTGTATGCTTTATGGAATGTTCTTATTGGGGGTTTAAAGTGACTTTAGTTGGTTATTTGGATCGTGCCAAGTGGTGTAAGAAAGATAAGGGTGTTAGGGTTCGAAGCCCCACGATGAGAAGACAGATGATTTCCCACTTATGTTGATAGACATGTGTGTTTCCAGACGTATGCAAAGCCATGAGTGATATTCATGTATCTATCGTTAGGAATGGGTGTTTTCGTTATCGATAATATAGTAAAAGTAAAATTGAGCAAAATAATCTAACTTTACTTGTATTAGTAAAGTGTTCAGAAAAAAAGTTCTAAACTAGAAAATGTACCAAAATAGGTAATTAGAGGGAATGGTTTTATTTTCCCAAATATTGAAGCAAGTATTGTGTTGTGTTGTGTTGATGTGTAGAGTACACATTGCAACTTAGGCCTTATTCTCAAGAGATTATCTGCACTTCAATTAAATTTAGTTCAATTCAGATCAATTCAATTCAGTTCAATTCAGCATAAATTTAATTGAATGAAATGTAGTAAATGTAAAAGTGGACAGAATAAATCTAAACTCTACTATGTTAGGAATGTGTCAGAATTTTAATTATAAAATAGAAAAATGTATCATGAATTGGGCCTGATTTAGTGATAATCTACACTCTCTATAAGAGAACTTGTCCAAGTTTTAAACCACATCCTTGTAAAAAAAAATTGAATATTAGAGCAAGTTCTTGACAGGGTTTACCTAATGTTATGAGATCGTGTCACTGGTCTCCGTTGTAGTTTCCAACTTGCAGGTGGTTGATGAACGTGAAATTGTGGCGGTTCCAGCTTTGGTGGTGGCGGTTCGTTGGTGGTAACGTTTAAGTTCAGGAGGGCGTCCCTAGCTATTCAAAGGGATGGAGTTTCAGGCTCCACTAAGTTTCAATAGATTCAATAGTGGTGTTTCCTAGTTAGGTCACAGAGTAGGATGTTTAAATGTAATTTGGTTGCTTGTATGTAATTTTTCAAAAGTCAATTGTACCACAAATATACCACAAAGAGAAAATGTACCACAAATACTTCCTCCGTCCTACTTGATTTGACTTTTGAAAGTCAACTGCATCAATGTTTAAATATTAATATATTTATTTATATGAGTAAAAAATGAAAAAATAATGATTTTAAAATATATGTTATGATGAATCCAACAACATATAACACAATACTGGCTTTACATATGTAATAGTAAAATTTAATGGTTGAACTTGACTAAATTTGAATTTAAAAAGTCAAATTAATCAACATGAAATGGGATGAAGGGAGTAGGTAATTAGAGGTAATGGTTTTCCCCCAAATATTGAAGCAAGTGTTGTGTTGTGTTGGTGTGGTGTGGAGTACAACTGGCAAAATAGGACCTGTTATCAAGAGATTATCTGCATTTCAATTAAATTAAATTCAGTTTAGTTTAAATCAATTCAGTTAAACATAAAATAATTGATGAAGTTTAGTTAATTTAATCATAATACGACAATTTTTAAGTAAAATTATTTCTTGTTCAGTTCAATTCAATTTAGTTCATACTCCCTCCTTCCCACTCTAAATTGCTTATTTACTTTTTCACGATCTTCAATGAGCATGTTTGACCGCAAATATCTCTAGTTACGTATAACAATGCCGCATAAAAAATTGATATTTAGAAAATAGATATTAAAAAAATCTAACAATATCTCACATGATATATTTATTATCTATAAATTATTTTATATTTATGATCAAAGTTTACAAAAATTAATTTTGAAAAAGTAAATAAATAATTTAGAGTGGGACCGAGAGAGGATAAGATAAGATAAGAACGTGACCTTACAAGAAAGAAAAAGTTTGGGAGTCAACGACAAGGTCAAACCAGCAAGGAGGCGCGTAAACTCCACTCCAGCCGTCGGGTGAGATCGGTTGGAAGATTTGATGAAGCATTGATAGTTGTTTTATTTTTCTTTGTTTCTGGATTCGGAGAATTTTGTAGAATCAAATAAAATCTGAACAATCTGGTTGAATTATGAATATAATAATGCAAATGCCCTGACCAACAATTAAATAAAATTGCCTGAGCAGAATACTCACAGACAGTCGTATCATTCGCAGTGGCCGAGAGATTTTCCATCAGCTCCATGTAAGTTCTCTTTTATCCCCTCGTCTCTCGATAACCCCTTATGTGCTCTCTCTCTACCTTTCTTTGGTGTATTCTGTTAAGGATTCATCTGTCCCTTTTCTGGGTAAGTAGTACTGTTCTTGTCAACCCCTTTTGACCATTTTAGGGTTTAACTGATGATCGGGATGCAAAAAATTGAATTTGGGTACTGCGTTTTTGGATCGTGGCAAAAGGGTACTTTTTATGCCCTCTCATTTGCTGTTTTTGGCGGTCTCCTCATCTGGGACAACTTTAGAGAGTTCCTCTGCTCTTTTATCGATCTTTCTTTCCATCAGGGAGTCTGTGTAACTTAGCTGATTCTGTTGAATTAATGATTTCCGTTAGCTGAGCGGTTTGTGATTGCTTATTTTCAGTTAGAGGAGATGGGTATATACCTCAGCAGCCCGAAAACCGAAAAGTTCTCTGAAGATGGCGAGAATGGGAGACTTCGATATGGTCTATCGTCGATGCAAGGATGGCGTTCAACTATGGAAGATGCTGTGAGTACTCAATCCGACTTAGATGACTAAGTAGCTGTGTTTCCTGATGTCATGGGTAGATGTTTACGTGAAGTTTGAAGGGTGTGCTTGATATATCTTGCCTTGTTTGATGGAATAGTTGTAGTTTAGGAATATCATAATTTGTAGGTTAAGCAGATGCTGGTTTGAAATGCCATTGATCTTTTGGCTTGGAAGAGCATAAGGCTATATGTACTAATTGCAATTTAGGTTTTAGAGGTATCTTAAGAACTGAAATTCCTCTATACGATATGTGTCCATCACTGTCAGTTTGGAAATTCTCCACATTTACTAGTTATGATTTTATTCTGTATAGTTCCAAACCTCCAATTCTTAGGTGGCATCTAGGAACTTAGGGGTGTAGCGGTGTTAGGCATATGGGAGATCGGGTTAGTTAATCTATTGGATTTGTAACCAGTGTGATGTACTTCTACTTGTGCTCCGGCTGGTCTCAGACCAATTTTTGGTAAAAAATAGAAAGAAATGAAGTGAGAGAAATTAAGAGAAGGTTAGAACAGAGTATGCCATGATAGTTCCTGCTTTTTGTGCAGTATCACATGTTTGAACAGATACCCTTGGTATCTTCATGTGTTTCAGATTTATCATTTGTTTTGTTTGCAATCCTTTTCCCCCAATATTTGACTCAATGTCTGTTATCTTTGCCCTTTGGCTCTGTGTAGCATGCAGCAATTACTGATCTTGATGCTTCCACTTCGTTTTTTGGTGTCTATGATGGTCATGGAGGTCAGTTTCACTCTGTTTCAAGTTTTTCCATTTTGCATATGATGATAATCCCCTTCTAGGACTTTATATTTTGAGCATTAGCACTTGCTTGCAGGGGGATGGCCGCCATTTTCTACATTAGATTCTCCAGTCTTAACAATACGCTAACCATTTTGTTTGCGTTTTATTCTTTCATATCTCTTCTCTTCAAGTTTTTTATTGAGTTGAAGTGAATGACCTTTTCTTCACATGAGATGCTAGAGTAGGGATGGCATTGGGAAGGGGCGGAGGCGGATTATGGTCACCCTATACTAATTCCTACCTAAAGTTTTTGTATCCATCCGCGCTCTATCACCCATGTCAGGTATGGTATTAAAATTCATCCCTGTCCCGTCAGAAGCCACCCTACCCTATCACCCACTTGGTGCTACATGCCCACTTCAAATCCACCCCACCTAGATCTCTGCACACACCTAAAATCTGCTTTATTATAATAATTATAATATAAAATTAAGATACTGTTATTGTGGATAAAAAATAATTTTATTATATATTAAATTACTGGGTATATAGTGGGTAAAGTGGGGTGTGGATGAGGAGGATGTGAACTAGTATCCACGCCCAACCCACTACCCATGGTGGGTATTATTTTCATTCCCATCCCCACCCCATCGCCATCAAAAATACCTCCATCTTTGCTCCGTTGGGGCAGTTGCTGGACGAATCTCCACCAAAACCTACCCCAATGCCATCCTTATACTAGAGTTTGATCCCATGCTAACCATTTTTGTTTTTATTGAGTTGAAGTGAACAACCCTTTTTACTTATGAGCTTCTTGCCAATGTTTGAGATGAAAATGAAAGTGATGGCTTGTGGTTTCTATGACAACGTATCTTAAAAAATGTTACTCTTTATGAGCACTGCAATATTATTTCAACAAGTTGTATGTATAAACT
>JAULKM010069465.1:0-12003 GCA_032355605.1 Rubia tinctorum
GTAAATGAATAGTGAAATAATTAATTATCACAAATCTAGCTTATTGCTAATGAGCATTTCATTATTCATAATACTCCTCCTGGAATGCTCATTACAAAAATTACGTGTTCATGATGCCTCATTATAAACCTTGCTTGGAAAAACCCAGTGGGATAAAAACCACAGTAACGGAAAAAGAGTACAGCCACGTATAGCTCCCCCCATGTTGACATTAGTGATTTCTTCATAAATTTTGTAATTTTTGCATCCCGATGTCATGAACATGTTTCTTGAATACTGAAGTAGGAAGAACGTTTGTGAAGAGATCCGCTGAGTTCTCACAAGAACAAACATACTGAATGTTAATAACATTACTCTCTTCCAGCTCTTGAGTAAATGAAAAGAACTCTGGAGGGATATGCTTTGTTCTGTTACTTTTGATATATCCTTCCTTCATTTGATTAACACATGCGGCATTATCTTCATAAAGTGTTATGGGATAATCATTTGATAAGAGACCATTTGTGGTTTTGATATGTCAAGTCATGGATCTCAACCACACACACTCTCGGCTTGCTTCATGTAATGCGATAACCTCAACATGGTTTGATGATGCGGCGGTGAGTGTTTGATTTTGGGAACGCCAAGAAATAGCAGTCCCTCCGCAGGTAAACACATACCTAGTTTGAGATCTCCCTTTGTGTGGATTTGACAGGTGACCTGCATCTGCATAGCCAATCAAATCCGGTTTCATATTGTTGTGATAAAATAATCTCACATCAATTGTTCCTTGAAGGTAACGAAACACATGCTTGATTCTGTTCCAATGTTTTTTAGTAGGAGATGAACTGAATGTCACTAATAAATTAACAGCAAAATCTATATCAGGTCGAGTAGAATTAGCGAAATACATAAGAGCTTCAATTGCATTTATATATGGTACTTCCGGACCAAGAATCTGTCTAGATTTCTCACGTGGACGGAAAATATCCTTTTCCAAACTGGGGGATCTGACGACGATTGGGGTACTCAATGAATTTGATTTATTCATATTGAATCTCTTTAATATATTTTTCATGTAATTTGATTGATGCAAAAGTACTCCACTTTGCAAGTGCTCAATCTGCAAATCAAGACAATATTTTATTTTCCCAAGTCCTTTCATCTCGAACTCTTTCTTTAAGTATGAGATTGATTCCAGAATCTCTTCATTTATCCTAATGATATTCAAATCATCAACATATACATCGATAATCACACATCTTGATGTTCTTTTCTTGATGAAAATGCAAGGACAAAGAGGATCGTTGACATACCCCTTTGTAATAAATATTTTCTTAGTCGGTTGCACCACATGCACCCGGATTGCTTTAGCCAATATAAAGATCTTTGTAATTTAATTGAATATCTTTCTCTGGTTTTTGAACTTAATGTTTCATGTATTTTGAATCCTTCAGTGATCCTCATGTAAATTTCAGCATCAAGCGATCCGTATAAGTACGCGGGAACAACATTCATAAGGTGCATATTAAGTTTCTCATGAACTGCTAGACTAATAAGGAATCTGAATGTAATTCCATCCATGACCGGGGAATACGTTTCCTCAAAATCAATTCTAGGCCTTTGAGAAAAACATTGTGCAACAAGTCGTGCCTTGTATCTCACAATTTCATTTTTCATTCCTTTTTAGCATAAATACCCATTTATATCCGGCGAGTATCACATCTACAGGCGTGAGGACTATAGGCCCAAAAAAATTATGCTCGTTAAGCGAGTCTAATTCAGTTTCAATAGCATTTTTCAATTCAGTCCAATCGTGTCTATTTTTACACTCGGTAACAGACCGTGGTTCGAGATCTCCATTATTTTCATTCATAACATCATATGCCAAACTGTAAGAGAATGCATCATCAATTTTCTCATTTTGATTCCACCTTGTACCTGTATTGGCATAATTAATCGAAATTTCTCGATTTACCTTGTTTCGTATTTCTACAGGGATACGTTCCTCCATTTTGAGGTCATCTTGTTCTCCAGTCCTTTTCTTTTGAAAGGATTTTTATCTTTGGAACCGAGTGGTCTTCCACGCTCCAGGCATGTTGTGACTTCATGAGTGACTTTGTTTTCAAATTTTCCTTTCGGGACTTCAATTTGAGCAGGAGCATTCTCAGCTGGTATGTGAGATTTAGTCACTCTTTTTGTGTCTGTAAATGCATCAGGAAGTTGAGTTGCTATATCTTGCAAATGCAAAATTCTTTCAACTTTTCCATCACACTCTTTTGTATAAGGATCAAGATGCAATAAATTTGGTACTTATCAGGTAATTTCCCTTTTTAGCTGTTTTCTTTCTCCCCCTAATGCTAGAAAATTTTCTTCATCAAAATGGCAATCAACAAAACGAGCTGTGCAACTATTCCCAGTTTGAGATTCGAGGTATCTAACAATCGATGGGTTTTTAAAGCCTATATAAATGTCAAGATTTCTCTGTGGCCCAATCTTTGTTCTTTGAGGTGATGCAATAGGCACATAAACAGTACAACTAAAAATTCTTAGATGAGATATATTTGGTTCTTGACCTGACGCAAGTTGTAGTGATGAGTATTTATGGTACGCACTTGGCCTGATGCGAATCAATGCTGCAGCATGTAATATTTCATAACCACATACTGAAGTAGGAAGCATCGTTCTCATTATCAATAGTATAGAAATGAGTTGGAGACATTTGATCAATGATTTGGCCAAACCATTTTGTGTGTGTACATGAGTAATGGGATGCTCAACAACAATTCCAACTGATATACAATAATCATCGAATGTCTGGGATGTGAATTCACCGACATTATCAAGTATGATTTTCTTGATCGTATGATCAGGAAATTGAGCTCGTAATTTGACTATCTCAGTGAGTAATTTAGCAAATGCCATATTTCGAGTTGATAACAGATATACTTGTGACCATTTTCTAGAGGCATCTATCAATACCATGAAATATCTAAATGGTCCACATGATGGATGGAGGTCCAAATATATCACCTTGAATACGTTCAAGAAACGCTGGTGATTCTATTTCAACCTTTCTCGGTGAAGGCTTTATGATTAGTTTTCCAAGGGAACAAGCTTTACATTGGAAAATTTGTCCTTGAGGGATCTTCTGGTCCTTCAATGGATGCCCATGTTTATTTTCAATAATTATTCGCATCATAGCTGAACTAGGATAACCCGGCCGATCATGCAATATGTTAAATATTGAGAGTTTGATAACTACCGTATTTGATTCAATTGCATTTATATGCGTGTAATGTAATCTAGTATGGAGTATTGGTAGTTTTTCTGATATGTAGTTCCTTCTAGATTTATGTATTGTGAGAAACATATATTTCAGGGTACCTTCAGTTACATACTGAGTATCAAATCCATGAGAATATATATCATTGAAACTCAACAAGTTTCTTTTGGATCTGGGCAATAATAATGCATTATTTATTGTAAATATTGTGCCATTTGGCAATGTAAAGTTTGCCTCACCAACTCCTTCAATCAGATCTACAGGACCCGATATTGTATTCACAATAGTTTGTGTTAGTTTTATCTTTGAGAAAAAACTTTTATCCTTTAATATAGTGTGCGTTGTTCCACAATCGAGTATGCAAATTTCTTCACTTTTAATCATTTGGTTGGCTTCACAATTAGCTTTATCCATTTCACCACTTTAACTAAAAGCAAACAAATTTTGATAAGAAAGATAATTATTTAGATAGTAGCAGACCTTTAAAGAAAACCCATTTATTGTTATATATGTATATAAAGGATACAAATAAACATCAAACTATTTAGCTTCATTCTCATTAATAGTTATACAATTCCCTTTCTTTTAGTTTCCACTATCTGCTTATTCAGTGAAATCACCAACTATGTCAATGCAATCATCATTGAAATCAGATGCTTCGAGATGAGTGGATCATTGAAGTTGACCTTCTCCCCCTTTTCCTTTATGGACTCCTGGTAGAGTTTGCATAAGTGCTTCGGGACTCCGCAGACTCTTGACTGATGCCCTTTACCGCCACATCTCTAACAAGAGGTTCCAAAGCCCTTTGATGAACTGGCATCTTTTTCCCTTTTATGAGTACTTTCATAGTTCCTCTCGTATTGTTCTTTCTTGTGATGGTAGTTACCATACTTATAGGACAAGTTGTAACCACCTTAACCACGCCCATAACTACGACCACGACCTCGACCTCTCTCTCGATCCTGAAAATAATTCTTGCATTCAGGTTCGTCAGAGTTAACAGCGTTTGCTTCAGGAAATTTGAGCCAGTTGGGAGCGATTCATCAGCAACTCATTATTTTTCTCCGCAATGAGGAGACAAGAAATTAGTTCAGAATATCTTTTAAAACCCCGCACACGATATTATTGTTGTAAGGTCACATTTGATGCGTGGAAAGTAGAAAGAGTCTTTTCCAGCATTTTCAGTATCAGTAACTGTAATCCCACAAAATTCAAGCGGGATACTATTCCGAACATTGCTGAATTATAGTCACTGAATTTTTATTATCTTGGAACCGTAGATTGTTCCAGTAATTGCAGTAAATGTGGAGCATTACATCATTTTGGTGACCGAATATTTCTCTCAAATTTCTCCACAGCTCAATTGGTTCCCTCACAGTGATATATTCATTTTTAGGCCTTCATCAAGGTGTCGGCGAAGGAAGATCAAAGATCTTGCGTTGTCTGTCCTTGATGAGTCATTCCCTTCTTGGATTGTTTCAATGAGACCCATTGACTCCAAGTGCATCTCGATGTCTAGAGTCCATGGCATATAGTTGTTTCCACTGATCTCAAGTGGACTAAATTCAAGTTTCACAAGTTTGACATGATGATAATTGATGAAGGATGAGAGTGATCGTGCTAATAACGTACTGTGAAAATCACTAACTTTTGCACTAATAATTAAGGAAGTGATAAGGAACTTGATATAGAAAAAAAAGATGGAGAGAATGGAGAATAAGATGAAGAGAAAATATAAGGATGAGATGAAGTAAGAAAGTGAGAATGAGAGGTGCAATTTTCTTCATCCTCTTAGGGAGTATTTATAGGAGAATTTAAAGGGTAATTACATATTGTTCTTCTAAGGTAAATGAATAGTGAAATAATCAATTATTACAAATCTAGTTTATTACTAATGAACATTTAATTATTCATAACACTTTAAAAAACATACTAACACATACTTCATTTGGGCTACATGGTGGAACAGTTGCTTTGGGCAGAATTAAAGCCTTGCTTTGGGCAGAATTAAAGCCCACGATAGGAATACTTAATGCTAAAATTTTCTTAGGGCTTAATTGAAGACCTTAATAAAGATCAAGGGCCTAGGTGCAAATTCCAAATTTCTAAACCCTAGTCTCAACCTTTCCACTCAGCCGCACATCTCTTACTCCCCACTTTCCAAATTCGCCACCCCATTAACTCCTTCCGCCACCTTCGTCCAAAGCACCACACCACCGCCTCCCTCTCTTCCATACACCACAATCTCCACCACCTTCACCCACCCTAACCCTCGCCGGAAAATGCCATTGCCTGAGCAAGGAAACCCGTGCGCTGAATTTCCACCTACAAACACCAGATCCACCAGACGAGCTGCCCGCACAAGCTCAGCTCGGACTGGCGACTTAGCGGCTCTCGCCATCCCACCACCATCAGTTCCTTTCCGGTCGACCACGGTTTCGCCGGAGATTGTTCATTCATCCACTGACTCGTCACCTAGGCCTCCACGCCATCTCCTCCACCTGATTTCACAGCTTACCGGGTGATGAACAGACCCCTCTCAATAAGTTTCCCTTAGCCCCTTATTATTTTTAGTTTCTTTTCATTTTTTTAAAAATTAGTTGTTGTTTGTTGTTGAGTCCGCTTTACATTTTTTACTAAGTTTGCTCGATGTCAAGCAAGGTTGAGTGTGAATATATTGATGTGTTTTTATGACAGTGCCCTTTTATAAAAAAAAATACAAAATACAAAAGAAAAATTGATTTTTGATTTTTTTAGTTGAGTCAAATTCAGTATACTATTCTTGGTATTATTGATCTTAGATGAACTAAACTTGTTGGTAATAAATCTCTTGTGTGTCATAATTGACTACTTGATACAAGTCTAAAATTACTTGGTAAGTGAGTCAAATATAATTGGTGTAAATGGGCCTAAATGAAACTTGGATTTAGGATGACTTGGGATTTGGCCTGAGTAATGAAACATTTTAGCCTAATAAAGTTAGGTTTGAACTAGAGTATAACAGTCTCTACATCAATTTTTTTTTCCGTGAGAGATATTGGCATTACTTGAATTATTTGTGTGAAAATGACGAAAGACATTAGGATTTAACTGCACAACTTATATGTTCCACCTTACATCACCCCTTGTTACCCCTTTGAAGCAGGGGCAGATCTAATTTTTTTATTCCGGTGGGCATTATTTAATATTTAAAAACAATTAATGAAAAATAATGTCATACAACTAATTTAATAAATGTGCTCATGTCGAGTTTTCATATTTTGAAATTTAGCAACAAAATCATCCACGAAAGCATTCAAGAACAAATGTTTTCCAAGATAGGTAATAAAACAATCATTAAAATTGGAGAAATTGAAGAATAAGGATAAAAATATGATGGGCCAACAGTCAATTTTTTTTGTTGAACATGTTAAAAAAATATAAAAGGTGGGGAGGCTGTCTGGTTTTCCCATGACTAGCTCTGCCTCTGCTTTGAAGCTTTGACCTTTTCTTTGTTTGAGCCACATTAAAATGAAGCCAAATCATGTTTTTATCCCTCTCTTTTGTCCCATATATGCATGTTTGTGATTACGATAGATTTCTCAGATTATTTGTTGCTGTTGGTCTTTAAAAAATTAGCTATACCTTGATTTTTTATGTAAAAATTAATCGTGTGGTATTATTTTTAGATGTGCAATAGAATGATAAGGGGGAAAAAAGTGATTTGGTGCTGAAAAATTCAGGAAAAAAGGGTTGAAGTGCCCAGATAAAAAATTGGAAAAGCAAAAAAAACTGAAAAATGAAATCTGAAAAAAAATTACAGCACCAACACTTAATGTTTACAATCAGTTTTGAGCAGATTTTTGTATTCTTATAATGGCTGAAATTGTTGACATTGATTGAGAAAGTTTGGCTGAAATGAGCATGCATGCGCGCGCGCGCGCACACACACACACATATTTGAACCTTAGAAACCCTAACCTGACCTCATTTTATTTCCCCTAGTTCCATTACAACCTTGAATAAAGACCTTTCTGATATACATTAAATGATTCGAGTATTGTCATGTAAACTTCATATATATGAGTGATTGTCCCTTACATCTTGAGCAAAATGTGTGAAATGCGAGAAATGTTTGATGTTTGTTTGATTTTAACTAAGTTGAGGGCTGATTTGCATTAATTTGAGGTGATAGTGTCAAGCATGTTATACATGACCCTTTATTATTGGCAAGGTAAAGTTTGTCCAGGGATCAAGAAATCAAGAAGTGGTATGGTGAGTTTGCTTATTTGTTGGGTTTGTAATTAGTGTCTTTTGACATCTTCTTTCTTCTTCTTTTGAGTCTTTCTTAGAGTCAATCAGGGATACTTGAGACTTTTGTGATCAACAACATTATTTGATTCTCATTTCATACTTGAGGGCAGCATGAGTCAAGTTTGAGGATATTTTATTTGATGTGTATAAATTATGTTCATTTTATTGTGGTTTATTGTGGTTTACTGGAATAATGTGCACCTTAAGTGTGTTTTTATCACAAATTACAGGTTTGTGGGCTTAGGAGGAATTTGAGGAGGAATTGGTAATTATGGAAAGAAGGAAGGCAGTAAAAAATCTACGCAAAATGTGGCAAACCGTGGAGTATTTTTGGAGCTAATTTTGGAGCTAATTTTGGAGATATTTTTGAGTTGATTTGATCAATTTTGAAGAGATATGTATGAGATATTTTTGGAGATTTGATTATGATTCTTATTCCTTAATTAGATAAGAATAAGATTAGAATTCAAATTTTGGAAGGGATTGTATTGGATTTTGGTAATTGCGTGTGATACACACAATTACCAAAATACAATCCTTCCAAAATTTGAATTCTAATCATATTCTTATCTAATTAAGGATTGTATTTTGGTAATTGCGTGTGATACACGCAATTACCAAAATCCAATACAATCTCTTCCAAAATTTCAATTCTAATCCTATTCTTATCTAATTAAAGAAATAAGAATCATAATCAAATTTCCAAAAATATATCATACATATTTGATCAAATCAGTCCAAAAATATCTACAAAATCAGCTCCAAAAATACTCCACGGTTTGGCCATATTCTGTGTAGATTTTTTTACTAATCCAACATCGTATCACAACATGATTATGAATTAGGCAGACATAAAATTGAAGTAAAAAACACCCTGCCGGTAAATGTTAACCGGAAAGCTTTCATCCATTAATATTAAAGATCTCTTTCCGGCTCCGGCAACATGTGTAATAGAACTACTTCTTCTCCGGTTGGCTCCACCGTTTTTCTTCATCGCTGCAGCTTGTTTCTCCTTTCTTCTCTTAATCACGTACTCTTCAGAAATGTACACATCCATCTTCTATGCTTCAAAGAAACTTAAACGTAGAATGTTGTGTTTGATGCATGGACATGAATGAAGAGTTGATATTTATATTTATTTTGTGGGGGTATTTAGGTATCTATAGGATTTTCGTGGGTGATAATCTGTACACGCCTTTGATGTTTTATGGGGTGGATATTTGTGTAATTTATGACTTTTTTATTTAATTTTTTAATTTTTTAATTTTTTTTCATAGTTATACGTAAGGAATGAAACGTTAAGATAGGGATGTGTAATGGACTGGAACTTGAATGTAGCCATTAGTCACCTTCGTTCCATTTCTGCTCTTCCCCTCTCCACGCTGATATGCTATCGACTAATTTTAATATAACAAATTATTCATTATTCATTATTGAACAATGAATTCGAAGTAAGTATTGAGGCTCATTTGAGTAATGAAACAAGATAAATTTTAATATTGTACATGCTGTGTAACTAAGATGAAACAAAAATAAGTATAAATTTTTTCGATAGAAATAAGTTGGAGAGATCATAATCTATACCCATCCTAAAAAGCACCATTGTCATTTCTACATGACGTATGTGTACTTGATAATTGGGTGTCCACTTGAATCGAGTTCGTGCGTGACTCGTGATAAGGGGTAGGAACTGAAACTCCTCCCTCAAGTCATATGACTTTACTCTTTGGCCAAAAGTCATATCATATCACTCGCTGGATTGGACGACCGGAGCCTCTCAATCCCTTCCTTCTAGATCGGTTGCTACTCTATTTTTTTTAGCCTGGGGCCATATCACACCTACGGCTGGGCCGAACGCTCTTCCGGGTTGCATCGACACTTGGATGGACATCAAGAGGAAGTTTCTCGAGAGATTTTTCCCAGCGTCCAAATCGGAGGGTTTGAAGAAATAATTGTCCAATATCTCTCAATGGCCCCCGACGAGTACTTATTTGAGTCTTGGGAAAGGTTCAATAGATTGCTTGCTAGTTTCCTGTATCATCCATTCAAGGACGAAGGTCTAGTATACTGTTTCTTTGAAGGCCTCACGGACAAGGAAATGTGTACGATGTATGCGGCTTGCAATGGGTAGATAGCTAACAAGAGCGGCAAGGATGCGATGGCTATTTGAGAAGATGTCAATGGTACAAGACAATTTGGGACTAGGTCAAGGGTGCAAGGACATGATGAGATGAATTCCACCTCTCTTAAGTTAGAGAAGCAAGTTCAAGCTCTCGCTTCTATGTTGAAGGAGTTCATGAAGGGGAGGTTCCAACAAGTTAAGTCTTGTGGGGTATGCTCACTCAACCACCCTACTGACATGTGACCCCAATTGCAAGAGGACTCAATTAAGGAAGCCAATGTCGTAGGTTATCAAGGGCAAGGTTTTCAAGGCAACAAAGGCTATGAAGGAGTGCAAGGTTTTCAAGGCAACAAAGGCTATGAAGGAGTGCAAGGTCAGGGTCAAGGATTCCAACAAAACTAAGGTTTTGATAAGAAGTACGACCCATAGTCTAAATCCTACGACCCCCGGGTGGAGAAACCATCCCAACTTTAGATGGAGAGATGACCCTGAGGATCGTCCTTACTATGCTAATGAACAAAATTTCAATCGAGGCCTTAAAAACCCTATCTTATAGGTGAAGGAACCTCCAATCCTCAAGCGAGTAACCATAAGTCCGAATGAGATGAGTTGATGGAGGCCATATAGCTCAAGTGACTAAGAGTAATGAACTATTTGCGGCCTGGAGGATGAGAAGAGAACTTGAGGAGTTGGGTACTATGGCGTTTTCAAGAATCAAGAACTTAGAAGTCCAAGTAGGCCAACTAGCCACCTCCATGAGCCGACTTGAAACAAAGAAATTGGGTAAACTTACGTCTGAACCGGAGGTGAAACCAAGGTAAAAAGTAAGTGCCATCACATTGAGTAACGACAATGGGGTCAAGGAAGTTGAGAGGAAATTGAGCAAGATGATGATCGAGTCATCAATAGCACCTAACTTGGAATCGAGGAGGAGATATTGGTTGAGGGCAACACAAATAATGAGTTGGAGATTTTTCAAGGGGAAATCGAACACATGGTATCTCCAAGGGCGCCCTAAAATCACAAAGAACGTGATAGCATAAAACGTAGTTTCAGCCCAAACTTGTTTTGCAGACCATCCGACCCAAACTTGCTATGTAGACCATAAAGCCCGTGATTGAGGCTCACACTCACGCGAGCTACACAAATTGAATGCGAGTATGTCACCACTTTTTAAAAGTCATTCCAGAAATCGTGTGAAATACAGAAATCACCGATTTTGAAATTTGTTTTAATTGATTTTAAAAGTTTGTAATAAATTTATGTCGAAACTGTGAAGATTAGAATTATCCTCTCTGATTTTCTATCACCATCACTATTTAATTTAAATATAAATTTAGATAGGTAGAATGAGGGGAGAAAATTAAATTAATAATTGAAAAATAGTACGTTTGTCAAATCACAAGAAATATTTTTATGGTATTTTGGTAAAATGTTCGTTTGTTAATATGTTTAATTACGTATAATAACGACAAATACAAAGTTAATATTTAGAAACTACTTGTTACAGTGAATCTAACAATATCACATACGTTAACATTGTTGCTTATATGTCTATTCAAATATGCGGTCAAATTTTAATAGAATATAATTTCAAAGATAGGTTGATTTGGACAGCTGCAATGGATGACAATTTCACAATCAAAGCTACTTATAGTAAGCTAAGAGAACCTGAAACAAGAAGAACTTCTCTTCAGAAAATCTGGCATAGACAAATCCCTGGTAAGATCTCTTTCTTTATTTGGAGAGTGATGAACAATTTGCTGCCTTTTGATGATATTTTAAGTAGATTTGGATTCAATCTCCCATCCAAATGCTGGAAATGCAAGGACACAGATTCCATGGAACATTTTTACAATGCTTGTCCTTTCTCTATGTCAATCTGGAGTAAAATCCACTCTCTTATGGCTATTAATCCACAGACATTTAGCTCTATATGGGATATGATGTCATTCTATATAAATAATGATGCCATGACTAAGATCCATAGAAATATTATCTTAATACTAGGCCTGACCACATTATGGGAGCTATGGAAGGCAAGAAATGCCTTCATCTATGACAATACTCAGTCTTCCATGAGCTCCATAACCTGTACAATCAAGAACCTCATTTTCCACATTTTCTTTGCTTATCCCCAATCGATCTCCATCCACAGTGACAATTTCTGGTACACCAGTGGTCAAATCCCTGCTATGTAATTCAAGTCCACATTTAAGATCACAACATGCACATGGAAACCTCCCTGTTCTGGTATAAAATGTAATGTAGATGCATCTTTCAAACGTAATCAATTTTCTGCTCATGGTATCATTTTTAGGAA
>JAULKM010069476.1:0-12003 GCA_032355605.1 Rubia tinctorum
TACCCAAAATTACCCAATTAAATGCATATGTAATATTTAACATAAAATTCACTATAATTCACAAATTATACATCTTTAACGCATGTATAAATCAGTAGCCTAATAGTTCGGTGTTATTAGAAAAACCGTCACTCATTCACATGCTTAAATTATACTCTAATCTGCCGTCGGACAGAGTACAATTCGTGTCCTTTCATTTTATTTCTACATCACTTAGGACCATAAATAAGTCGAGTTGAACTCGAACACCACTAATTCAAATTCAACTCGTTTAAAATATCTCGAGTTCCAACTCGACTCAAACTCGTGCGAACCAGTAGTATATTAGCTCAATCTCAAGTTTGAATGAAATTAGTTTGACTCGAGTTCGATTTTGAGTGAAATTAATTTAATTCGAGCTCCATTTTGACTTTTCACTCGAGCCATGATTAAATAAAAAAATTTCTTTAAATATAAATATAAATATTTTTTTAGTAAATATATATTAAATATATATTATGTTGGCTCGATAAATCCGACAAGTTTAACGACCAGTGTTTATTGAATTCGAGCTCGAACTCAAACTCGAATACTATATGAGTTGATTCAAGCACACTCGAATTCGGCCGAACTTGAATTTGAGTCGAGCTTTGATAGAGATACTTGTAAACAGTTCAGCTCGTTTACATCCCCAGTGTGACAAGAGTCGAGCTCGTGAAAGTTCTTGTGTAAATGAAGCAAACTGTTTGCAAACAGTTCAATCAAATTTCGACTTGAATTCCAATTTGATCGAGTTCGTACAGTATTTGATCTCGTACAATATTTGAGTTCAAACTCGTACACTATTTGAGTTCGAGCTCATATAGTATCCGAGCTCGAACCCAACTAATATTGTCCGTTAATTTCACCAAGTTTACAGAGCCAACATATTATACATATTTTATTTTTATGAAATATAATGTAAATAATATGATATATTATTCATGGCTCGATTTCAAGCTCGAACTAAATTAATTTCATTCGACCTTGAGGTGAATCATGATTTTGCAGGTTCAATTGAATTGAACCGAGTTCGAAATATTTTAAACGAGTTGAACTCCAACAAACTCGTTTACATCTTTAGTTAGGAATCTGATGAAGTTAGGAAAATGTAACCATAAAAATAGTCAGAAACGAGTAAAAAATATCCATGCTTGAGCGGCGTCCAATTATACGAACTAATATCTTCATTAAAAGACGGGAATTGATCGGGTATTAATTGGGAACCCATAATTACCCAATTTTAAATAGATATATGAGAAAATTGGGATTCCAATCTCATTTATTCTTGTAACACAATACTCTAAAACCAATTTAATTATAATCTAAAACTTGAAAATAAAGGAGTTATTAAAATTAATTGACCCCTCTACGTGCCCGTGAGGCAAGGCGCAGAACTGATTCAACCCTACTTGGCCAAGCAGGAGGTAATTTAACGGTCACCAACACAACAAGGAATTTCAAGGAATACTACAATGGTAATACTTCCTCTATAACAGTTTAAATTACCCTATAATTTTATGACACTACATATTTGAATAGATATATAAGAAATAATACTATTGTATGTGATATTGTTGAATTCATCGCAAGAAGTAGTTTCTAAAAAGTAAATTTTTATTTACCGTTATTATAGGTAATTAAATATATTAACGATCAAACATGTGTCTCGATCAGTGTAAAATAATTGAGGAGTAGTTTAAAGTGGGACGGAGGGAGAAGCACTACGGAATTTCAAGGAATACTACAATGAGGACCGTCTGGCCGTTTTGGTGAGCTTGCTGTTAAGGGCGGTACTAAATGTTTTAGGCTTGTTAGTGTATCATATCTCCTTCCCACAATTATTGACATATTTACTTTTTCAACGTCAAAATTAGAAAACTTTAATTTTAAATATGAGCTAATATATTTATAATAAAATATCATGTGAAATATTGTTAGATTCGTTTTAACATCTATTTTCTAAATATTAATTTTTATATGAAATTGTTATATGTAACTAGAATTATTGACGGTCAAACATGATAATTGAAAAACGTGAAAATATAAAATGGTGGGATGGAGGGAGTATGCAATTAGCAGTACAATCCTGGGAGACCCGGCAACGAATAATAATTTTATAACTAGGGGGCAACACAAGGGAGTTAAATAAGACATGGGATCCAAAATAGAAGTTTTATATTGGCTAAAATGATTTTATGTCCCCGAATTCTTTGTTTAGCGCACATATATTTATCAATTTTTATAAGTGCACATATATCCTTCTCAATTTTTCGAAAGTGCACACATACCCCTATAGGTGGAGATTGACGTTTGCGAAAGTGAGGGGTTCATGTGCATAAACAAAAAATCGGGGGTATAAATGAACTTTCAAAACACTGAGGGGTATATGTACAATAAACAATACCCCTACAAGCGAAGATTGGTGTTTGCAAAAGTGGGGGTTTATGTGCACAAACAAGGAATCGGGAGTATAAATACACTTTAAAAATATTGAGGGGTATAAGTGCACTAAAGAAGGAATGGAGGGTACGAATGCACTTCGAATGCACTTCATTCTTTATATTTATACCATTTATGTGTGGTATCATCAATGTAACACTTTTATTTTGACATCAACCAACAATTTTTGTATTGGAGCTTATCATTTTAACTAAATAAAGTCCGGTAAAACTTTGAAAAATATAAATGGGTGAATGTATTCATCATAGGTCAACGGGAAAAGGTAACTAACTAATTACATATGGGAAGGATTTTATTATAAGCCTATTTATCTAAAGCTAATAGGAAAATAATATTACAGAATCTAATCACAATATTTACAAAATATCCTTAATACTCCTCCTGATCAAGTTGGAGCATGTAAATCCAAAATACCCAACTTGTGAAGTTCTACCTGAAACTGATCACGACCAAGTGCTTTGGTAAAAATATCTGCTGGTTGACTTGAGGTGCCGATACGATGAGTGACCACTTCACCAGACTGAACAAGATCTCTAATGAATGAAAATCAATTTCAATATAGTTCGTACCCTAATGAAAAACATGATTAACAGCAATGTGAATAGCAACCTGACTGTCACTGAATAATTAGCTTATAGGAGAAGAATGATCAACACCAAGCGGACGAAGTAAATATTTAATCCATATTAATTTGCAACAAACCACATCCATAGCATGGTATACAGAAGGGAGAGAAACTGTAGGCTGCTTCTTAATCTTCCAAGACATAAAAGATTCACCAAGCATTACAAAATTTTCAGACAGAGAACGACGAGTGATAAGACATGCTGCCCAGTCCGAATCACGATAAGCAGTTAAATGCAAAGAACTCTTAGCCGAAAGAAAAAGTCCCTGACCTGGACATGCACCTCTTGGATAAATTAAGCAAGAGTGTGAATTGAATACCTTAACTCAGGTTGAGTGATAATGAAATAATATAGCATCCCAACTAGACAACAGTAGCGCGTAGGATCCTCAAACCAGGGACCAGTTACTCACGCAAGGTCATGCTACTATTCCATCAGAAAATTAGTTGGCTTAACATCTAGTAAACCAATATCAGACAAAATATCAAGAACACATTTCCATTGAGAAAGAAACATCCCTTTAGGATTGTGAGCAATCTCAATTTCAAGAAAGTACTAGGATCAAGATCCTTCATATGAAAGAAAGAACTCAAGTATGTCTTGAATTCATCCATAAGAGTAGGAGATGCACTTATAATAATCAAATCATCAATGTAAACCATAACTTGTAACTCCTGGGAATTGCTAGTAAAGGAGAATAAAGAATAATATGCCTTACTATGCACAAAACCAAGTAACGCAAGAGCCTTGGCCAGTTTCGCAAACCAGTTGTTAGGAGACTGATGAAGACCATATAAAAATTTCTGAAGCTTTCAAACAAGACCAATAGAAGGTACCTGATAACCCGGGGGCATGAAAACCTAAGTCACTCCCTTCAATCTGACAATTATCCAAAATAAGTAGGTGAACTTTGTGACGCTCAATAGAACCATCAGAGTTGTATTTAGTGTAGAAAACTCACTAACGGCTAATAGCAAAATTGCCAGGTAGGAGGGGAGACATAACCCAAATATAGTTGCGTTCAAGAACATCAATTTCCTCCTCCATTGCTGCTTTTCAGTGTGGAAAGTGATATCCTTCGGCATAAGAATAAGGATATGTACTAGAAATCACCGAGCCTAAAAATTTAGAATGCAAAATCGAAAACTTATCACAACAAACATATCAATAATGGGATAAGTAATAGCTGAGGAATGTGATGAAGGCAGATATGGCAAAGCAGCAGTGGGGGATTTTTTGGAGATGATTGAGCAAAAATAGTTTTGAAGATGAGCAGGCGGACGACGAACATGCGAGCTCTGTTGAGTAGGATCAGGGGCGAGCTCCGACTCATGATCATAAACCATCTCCTCGGAGGTAGAAGGAGCCGACATCTCAACTTCAAAGGAGGTCGAGTCAGGAAGCACCACAGGAGGCGCGACATAGAAGTCGGTTGTGGGTAAGACGACTGAATTGACAATGACAAGGCCGGTGGATGGCGACAACTTCAGCGAGAGGATGGGAGTTGCAGGCGGCGAATGAGACAGGATCGGAGACTGATCGGGAGGTGGTTGATAGAATCGATCGGCGGTCAGCGAGGTTGTGGTGGACAATGCATCGACAATAAAGGTGTCAGCAGCGGGTGACATGGTGATTGATGGATCGGAAGTGACAGCAATTTCAGCGATAATGTCTGGCGACACAGGAAATGTATCGTTGGATTGTTAAATAACAGATTCAGCTTGGAGCTCAGGATCTGAATTAGAAACTTGAGCATAAGGGAACTGATCTTCATAAAAGAAAACATCATGACAGTCAAATAAAATCTGAGAGTCGAGATCATATACATGTCATGCCTTCTTTCTTGCAGAGTAACCTAGAAGAACACATCAACGACTCTGAGATTTATTGCTGCAATGAGGCACTTTAGAAGCAAAGCATAGACATCCAAAAACCCAGAGAAGAGAAAATTTTGGTTCTCATCCATGTAGCAATTGGTAAAGAGTCTTCCTATCCAGCAAAGGTATGGAAGTACGGTTAATCAAGTAAGCCAAATTCAAGACACATTCTCCCAAAAAAAATAACAGGTAGATGATCTTAAAAGCGAAGAGCATGAGCAACATATAGAAGATGTCATTGCTTACGTTCCACACGACCATTTTGTTGAGGCGTATCAATAGAAGAAGTATCAAATTAAAATTTTGTTTCTGCAAAGTAAGACCGTAGTAGTAATTTTTTCTTTCTATTATCAGCTTGAACCCTGAAGATGTGGCGCCAAATTGTCTCAAAATTAGAGCACAAAAATTCTTAAATCTGGCAGCAACCTCTGATTTTGACGCAAGTATATGAACCCAAATGTCCCGAGAGTAGTCATCAACTATGGTAAAAAATAAAAGGCTCAAATAATGGAGGGAGAATTATAAGATCCTAAAATATCACAATGAACTAACTTGAAAGGACAAGTAGTTTTAGTCAAACTTAACGAGAAACTATTTTTAGATTTTTTTGCTCGATGACAGATTGAGCAGGGAGAATTGGTATTAAAATTCAAATGACTATCTTAAATAAAATAAATAGAAGATAACACCGAAGTGGAATATAACCAAATCGTTGATGCTAAACACTAGCAAAATCAGAGGACCTGGAGACGACAAAGACTATCGGTGCACGTGTTGGAGAGGAAAAGTCTTCAATGAGAGCATCCAATAAACCCCACCTAACTGTTCACCCACACCAATCACTATTCTCGAGCTGACATCTTGTAATATGCATATATTTTCGGTAAACACAACTAGACAATTAAGGGTGGAAAGTAATTTAGCACAAGATAATAAGTTGCAACGCAATTGAGGGATAAGTAAAACATGTGGCAGAATAATATTCCCAAGACGTAAAGTGCCTTGATAAACAACAGCAGATATGGTTCCATTAGAAAGAATAACAATGTCAGTGGTGTTGTCGGTGGTAAAAAACAGTAGATATGATCCAAGGTAAAGAAGACTTACTTGACTTACTATCATTGGGAATTAATTCAGATTTAAAACTGAATTCTTCTGGGCATCAGATAAATTGGATCCCACAACCAAACGATCAAGGGCGATCGGTGAATGACCCAGAGAGACGGCAACGACAGCTTGGGCGGTGGCGGCGGTGCAGGTTTGAATTCGGCTGGCGGCATCAGTGGTCTAATTTCTGGCATGTTGCTGCTGTTTTGGAGGAATAGATGTGGTACATTCACGATAATTATCAACTTTCAGTATAACTAGAGAAATCAACAGATTTGGGTTACATGAAGCATGAATAAAAAATGGAGATGTAGGTAACGGTACGAGAACTTTGAAGGGGGCATTGAGCTTTCTGGTAGCGTCGATTTCATCCCAGAGCCGATTGGCGGTGGTGTGAAGGTTCGCGACAACGACATCCTCAACGACCTTTGTGGCAGCAACGACGACGACGACGACGACTTCTTTCACGAGGTTAACCATAATGGATAAATCAGCGTCGACCATTGGTCGGCAGAAGCGTAAGTGAAGATGTTTTTTTGTGATTTTTAGTATTTCAATGGTTTTCAGGATTTTAGATTTGATATCATATAAAATATAATTGGGTAATTGTATTCATCATAGAAGGCCGCTATTTATAAGGCAAATATAAAGACCAAAGGCTAACAAGAAATGGTAACTAAATAATTACATGTGGAAAATGATTCTATTGTAAGTATATTTTTTTCTAAAGCCAATGGGAAAAGAATATTACAAAAGCTAATCACAATATTTACAAAATATCCTTAATAAAATGTATGTTTTGCATGTATCCCTATTGATCACTTGATCACATTCCACTTATGAATTTACTTTAAAAATTGTTGGTGTTCTGTTTTTTAAGTATTACTTTTCGATTTCTAACAATCACATTTCAAATAGCTGACTTGACAAGTACACACTAATGAGTGGTAAACTACTTCCTCTGTCCCACATCAAATTGCACATAAATCATTATCACATTATTCAAGAAATATGTTTGACCATTATTATGTTACCTACATATAATAACGACAAATAAAAATTGATATTTAGATACTACTTATTACAAATAATTCAACAATATTACATACGATAATATTATTGCTTATATATCTATTCAAATATGGAGTTAAATTTTGATAGAGAATAGTGTCTAAAAAGCAAGTGTGCAATTTGAATTGGGATGGATGGAGTAACTTTGTTTTGTATCTTGATAGACCATACATATTCATTTATATCACTAGTGTAGGACGGAGAAATTGAAGGTGGTGCAAGAATTAGTTGGACAACATTTACAAACCACTATCCATGTCACCGCCGTAAAACCAACCCCATCGTCGCACAACAATGTCATTACCGCAGTTGAAAATTATCCAGCCCATTTTTTTTCGAATGTCATGGTTGCTATTATTTTGGCCGACCTGATATTTTTTCGATATCAGAACCAAAGGAATTCATTGTGCATGAAACATAATTCCACTATCGGAAAGATGTTCTCAGAATATGTAAGCGATGTCATCGAGCAAGAGTAGAGATCAGTAGACGGGACTTCCGATTTCAGAAACAATGTCGGTTGTAGTATTTTATTGTCCATATACATATTTCAAATGACATCATGTAACTCAAGCTTCCAACAACTATTGCCTAAGAACATTATGAAATTTAATTGATTAAAGGATAATTGCTCATATGCTTTAGAAATTTAATCTTTACCAGTTCATATATTTTTCTCACTAAGCAACCTATATAATATTGGTCTTAGTATGATTTTTTTCATTGTCTAGTGTGTCACGTGTCTACTTCTTATAAGAAATAAATTTCAAAACGAGAATGTACTTTGCTGCAGGTCACCCTTGGTAGGCAATTTTTTTAATTGCAACACAAGAACATACTACCGATGAATTTTTTCAATAGGATCGTGTTGATCCTTCACTTACTCGCTCACTTGAGTGTATTGAATGTCTGTCTTTTCTGATTATCTATTGTGCATGTGGCCCTCTGGCGTAGGCCCCGGCCTTTCCGAGGACTATTAAAACTCATAATGAAAAATTGATTCCTATGGCCAGTGCACTGATATGGGGAATTCGTTCTGAGTGATAATAGTCCCTGGAATCAACCCATGGTGAATCCTGGTCTCTTCGAGTACCTGCAAATGTCCACGGGTTTGTCCCAAGGAGGAAGTTCCAACGTTTAAGTCTGCATGGCCTGATTATTTGTATGTTTTTGGAAAAAAATATCACTTAAATTGGTGGTGTTTTTAATCTTTATTTATAGGATTTCAATAGTGTGATCGTGGTCTGATTATCGCGCTCCCATCTCCGGATTGTGGTCTAATTATGGGGTGTCGCGATGAGTGTTTTATTTTTGCTATTTTCTCGATTTGTCAAGTATTGGCATTTATGTGTTTAAAGTCCTCATTAATTGGACGAACTGGTGTGATTTAGCGAAGCAGTCGCTACACATGCTCATATTTAACAAAGTTGGATTGGGTATGTCATATCTATAACATTATTATACCCACTCGGGCCAATAGCCACATCACTATATTTTGTTCGGTGAAGCCCAACAAGCAAAGTGAAGATCTCCAAATCTAATTCTACTTAGCCATCTCGAAAAAATTTAGAGGCCCTGTGGTAAGTAAAAAAATGAGGCCCTCAAAAATTAAAATATAATTATTTAAATAATAGTAATTATTATTACAATTTTTGTACAATCAAATCTAAGTGAAATACAATTTATCATTGAGTACTGTATCTCGAAACAATAAGAACGGTATACCTAGTAATAAAATTAATTTGATTCATATTTAAATTTAAAAGATAAATCATATCCCACCTTTTGTGGGACCTATAAATGTACAATAACTATGCATAATTAGTTCGCATTCCTCTAGTATGATATAATTTGACTGTAAAGTGTATTTGAATTATATTTACCAACGGTAAAACTATTTTTGACCCCAAATTAGGAGAAACTAGTACACCGGAATAAAATGTTTACGCTGTCCTAGAAGTGAGTTAATTAAACAGTAATTTACATGTTTCAAAGTAAAAGATAACTACTGGTTCATTATCCATAATTTTAGTAATTCAAATGTCACGGTAATATTTATAATATAGGTATACGAGGTGGAAAATACACATGTAAATTACTATATACAAATACATTATGATTATCCCACAAACCACATACACAATTATTGACATTTAAATTTATTTTCATTAATTTTTACATATTAAAAGAAAAAAAATTGGGGCCTCGTGTTGGGGAGTTGACTAGACCGGGTAAGAGCCAGCTCTGTACCTATGGAATACACTACATATCCATGTACAATTATGGTAATTCTATTACGATAAGACACATATTCTTACATGGAAAGTGCATATATATATACCAACATTATAGGGAGATCTCCCGGTGATCAATCCCTATAAATACCAATGTATTTGTCCATGGATTTCATGCAAATATCGATACTCAGATAAATACTTTTGGTTTATTTTTTGCAGTGGAACTTCTTTCCCCGTCACTCCTGAGGAATCTGCTTTGCAATTTTGTCACAGAAACTAGGTTTTACTATTATATTGCGGTTCGACATGCATGAGTTATTTTTAAACCGAGTTAAATTATGTTTTACTTTTGTTTTCTTTAAAAAGACTTAGGTAAAATGCCCAAAGTTAAAACTAAGTTTTCTTGTAGTGAAAACAATCCCCCCAATCTGTCTTTGAGTAAAAAACATATACAACGATATTGACTCTTCAATGAAATGAATTATTGAATTCCTTTCATTAATATAAAAAATTGAGAGAGGTGCATTTTAACTCTATGTTTTTGTCAAAAGTGCAGGAATGATCTTGTAAAATATGAAAGAGCAGGAATAACCATGGATTTCGTTGACCAAAATGTCAACAGTCAAATTGGCCTGAAATCGTGGAAATGGCCATTTTACCCTTCTGGTGAAAAAATAAAAAAATAAGTAAAAGACATATTTACCCTCCATTAGTTCTTCCTTTTACCATTTTCCCATTCTTTCTTCCTAGAAACCTGCCCAAATTTCTTCCGCCCCTCCACCCAATTTCTTCCATTACCCTAGCGGCAAGAGCTGTAGTGGCGAGCGGGGAGAGGTGGCACGATGGGGACTGTGGTGGCTTTGGGTGTAGCGCAGGGAGAGGTGATGTTGTTGGTGGCTATGGTGGTGAGCGGGGAGAGGTGGTGACTAGGGAGAGATAGAGCTAGAGACGGTGGGGGTGGGCGACGGGGCTAGGATTTTTTAGAGGAGGAGGTGAGCGACGGGGATAGGATTTTCGAGAGGTGAAGGTGGGCGGCGGAATGGTGGGGCAACAGGATGTAAGGGTGATGGAATGGTTGTGCGACAGGCACGGTGGCAGATTTGCATTGGAGTTGAGGGCGTGGCTAAGGTTGAGGGCATGAGAGAGGTAGCGATGTGGCTATGGTTGAGCAGTTGTGAGGGAGAGGTGGAGCACTGCCGGGTTGAGTGGGTGGTGGGTGAGGAGGCGAGGGAAGTGGTTGGGCTAGTTGGGTGGTGGGTGCGACCGGTAGTGTGGGCTATTGCCACCGACGGAGGGGATTGGTAGTGGCAGATCTGGGCAGAGGGATAGTGGGGGCGGCGGCACGGGGAAGGGGATTTTCAAAGGCGGCGGCAGATCGCTGGATGGTGGCGGTGGATAGGCAGCGCTTGGTGGCGACGGCGCTCGGTGGTGGCAGCTCTCGATGGTGGCGGAGATGTGTGTAGTGGGCTTCTAGAGGGGAAGGGTTTTAGCCGGAGGCGCCATTGGCTGGTAGCGGTGGTTCTGGGCAGGCGGTGGCCGTGGCGCTTGGCAGAAGGGTTTTAGGCGGTGCTCAGCGGCGGTCGCGGGAAGCAGCTTAGGGTTAGGGTTGAAGAAAAAGTTTAGGGTATAATGTTCATTCTACTTTTAGTAAGGATTTTTATTAACAGAGGGGTATTTATATCTTTTCATTATTAGTCAATGCCGGATTTTCATCGGTCAATGCCGAAAATCGGTCAAACGGTCAAAATTGAATATTTTGACAATCTTATAGGGTTACTTCTGCACTTTCAAATTTTACAAGGTCATTCCAGCACTTTCTCAATCTTATAGGGTTATTTTTGCACTTTTCCCTATAAAATATACTCCCTCTGTCACACGGAAACTTGCAGAGCGAGAAAAAATGCTTTCAATTTTAGTATCGTAAAATGACTAAAATGCCCCAATCTTATTCAGACTTCTTTTTTCCCTTTTCTTCTTACGTCTTCTTTGACAATGACTTCTTCAAACTCCACATTCAGATCTGCATTTTCTCCGACTTCCGCTTCACCGCGCGCCATTACGAGAAACACCGCTAAAAGAACACGACGAGGAGAAAGAGTCCCCCTCCAGCGTCTCCACCTCCTCCTCCGAGCAATACCACAACTCCAACTTCTCATCTGTTATTGCCTACTTTACCTCAAGCTATGAATTTGAGAGATTTACCAAATGGGTTTTGCTTTTCAATCGGTTTTTGGCTTCTGGTATGGGTTTGCCTTTTAGTCGCTGATTCTGGGTTTTTGTTTTGAATGTGAAGGGAGAGGAGTTGATTTTTCAGATGATTTTGAAGTCAGGGGATTGTGTTTCAATCGATATGGGTTGTATGTCTTAATTCAGATTCTGGGTTTTTGTTTTTTCACAACCAATCTTGGGTTGTGTGTGAAGTAATCTGGGTTGTTCATTTGTTCATGGGTAAAATCTTCTGGGTTGTGTGTGATTCCGGGTTTAACACGGTGGTGTTAGTTTGGGATTGGGGACGGCGACAACGTTTGTTTTGGAATGCTTGTGTTAGTGAATGCAGGGCAAAACCAAGAATTTCATATAAGGGAGACTGAATTTATATATATA
>JAULKM010069487.1:0-12003 GCA_032355605.1 Rubia tinctorum
CATTGAATTCAATTCTTGCGAGACATGAACCACTAGTTGGCTTAATGTGGATTTCAAAGCTTCAATCTCTCGTTGTTAACTACTTGACGCAATATCAACCTTAGGTGCTCAAGATTTGACTAATATGTCCCTATGTGTAGCAAGAGTGCCGACACCCTGGACCTGGCCCGAATATTCTTTCTTGTTAAGCGCAACTCTCACTATGTCCTTCTTTCCAACCATCGATGAACTCACTGGACTCTTGATTTCTTTTTAAGTCTCCTACGACTTTATTGTAGTCCAAGCTACTGAATCGGTTGTTTTTTTTTTGGTACCAACAATTAAGAATTGTTTTTATTTGGTTTGCTGCCTCAAAAATCAAATCCCAAGTTTCTCATAAAAAATGAGCAGTTCTCGTAAGATTTGTAATATGAATACCCTTACGTTTTGCATAGATATAAGGTGCCATTTTAGGATTCCATTTCTTAATACCATGGCCAAGATGAACCCCCAGACTCCATCATTTCTTCTAAATTGATGCTCCAATATCTTCTTGTCATTTTCCCTAATTACCAATAATCAATCTCATTTCCTCAAAATTATACGTGAAAAAATTCACTCAAATTATATCAACTAAAAAGTTGGAAAACTTACAATTTGATGGGCAACCAACTCCGCATCTTTGGTGTGGAACTTACCTTCCTTTTCCCCATACCTTTTGTATCCTTTTTATCATTTTTTCGAATCGGAGAATCTCATCGGGTGTGGGATATTACGTAGAATTCCTCGCTTCCTCATCCATCATTCCGTGCTCCACCTTGCCAAATATTCTATCCTCGAACATTTCCTTCATGGTTATTCTTGTAACTAGTGCATAACCTCCTAGACCCATGGTGTGGTACATCTTGCAACATAACTATGTTTTGCTCTTATACCCTATGAAATCATCATATCAAATGGTTTGGTTTATAAAATCAACAAGGTTAAATGATAAGGAAAAAATGTACTCCCTCGGTCCCAAGGGAATTGGCATAAAATATTTTTCACGGTATCCAAAAAACATGCTTGACTGTAACGCTGCATAAAAATGTGTATATGAGGACAATAAAGCCGCATAAAAAATTTGATATTTAGAAACTACATGTTACGATGAATCTAACAATATCTCATACAATAATATTTATATTCACAAATCTATATAAATATATGGTCAAAGTTCAAAGACTTTGACTGTTAAATAGCAGGTGTGCAAATTCGGCTGAGACGGAGGGAGTAACACAGTTCCCTTTCATCTTTGTGATGTCGGTCACTAGTCGATAGTGAAATCGCACCAGTCGAATTAAAATCCGTGGCTGCTAGTGGTCGTCAAATTTCAGCTGGTGCTAATGAAAATCTCCCAAGGAATATCCCATCTAATGCTTGAATGAGATGTAGTTAGCCACTAAGGCAATCATGGTGTTATGTTCGACTGACCAGGTGCAACTCGGAGAAGTTCTCCCCCCATATAATGGATGGTCTTTAAGTCTCTATACGCCAAGTTGGCGTGAAGCAAGTTCCGATACACCATGTCGGTGTGGAGCTCATGTGGGGAGGCTCACCCCACTCACTCTCAGTGAGCCAGTCTTGTGGGATTTTATCCCACCTTGTAATAGTTAGTCTTTTCTCATTTTAGTTCTGGTCTTCTAGTGTTTATCAGTTCATCACGTGTAATAGAATAGACTAGCATATTACTAGTTTATCAGCTACAAGTAGATAGATGAACACTAGTGATTTTGCATACAATCAACCACAAATGTAACCATTTCTATATATTAATGAGAAGGAGTCCGACTATTTGTTATAAAAAAAAATGTTATGCGGATCAGAAAGTCATGGGAAGGAAATTGCCAGAAAACAGTGCCAAAACTAAATAGATTAGTCAAAAGGTATGAACTAATGTTAAAATATTTTCCTGTCTTTCCTTGTTTCTGCTTTTAAATCTTTGCATATCTCAACAGATGCAAAGATCCTCTGTTAGAAGGAGTTATAGTTCATCTTGATGATTGGAAGGACTAGTTTTTTAACGATAACTTGCATTCTTTGTTTGATGATTGAATTGATGTCAGCCGGTCCCGCTCATACGAAAACAAGATACCAGTTTGCTCTTTTGCCTAAATCAAAAGGTGAATCTAGTGAATGTCTATGAAGAGTTTTGATACGATGTCAAAAATATTATTTATTATAATTTTCTAAGTTTAGTATTTTTTTTGGAAGATAACAATACTGAATTTTTAATGAACTAGTGTGATTATTTGTAATTTATTTCATTATACAATAAGACCCTTTAACTTGGCCATGTTGGCGTTACAAGAGTTAATTTTGGCCATACCTATATTTTAGGGTATAGAATATTCAGATTGGATTTGACTAAAATTAGATTAGATAATATTAGATAAGACAATATTTATTCAAAATTAGTTTGAATAAATTTCAGCCATATATACTCATTTTTATTTTAGGTATACTCAATTGCTTGCGCGTTTTCTTCATTGTTGATTAATTCTACGAGTTAATTTAGTATCTATTCCATCGATTTGTGAAATAATCTTGCGGACTAGTTAGTGTCATAAAACTCGAGAATTGAGCAATCCCGAGGGCTGGTTGATCAATTTTTGTGCCGTTAAACTAGGGCTTGCGAAATCTCTCGTTTATTTAAAATTTTAAAATTTCGCAATTCAGAATGTTCGACCAGATTTATATCAAGTTTAGAGGGGGTTAATATGAATGGTCTTTTGAATGCCATGGCTTGTTTCGTGATTTAGTTGTGTTGATGGACTTTTGCTATGACTAACATATATTTGTTGGCTATGGTTAATGTATGATGGCTTTCATCACATTTCCTCATTTCTTTCTAAGTGACTGCAGTTTCTTTACTTTTTTCCATTCCTATAATATAATAATGAAGCCTCACTGGAACAAATGTTTTTCTGTATTTACTGTGTTTGTTTAATGTACAGGCTATTGCTATTCAGCAGAGTTGCAAAATAGCCACTCAAGTTAAATGTCAAGTCCAGGTTATTTGTTTTGATTTTATCTTACTGGATATAACTTAAAGAAAACATCTTAGGAACATCAGTCAGAATATACCAATATCCATGTTGGAACATGGATCCAATTGAGCCAAAAATAATATTAGAAATCCAAAATTTTGAGAATACCTGTAGAGATATTTTGTGATATAATTGTATTATAGATAGAATCATTTTTCTTTTGTGATTCTGTCTCTTAATGTATATATATTATACCCTTGTATCATTAATAAAACATACGTTCATATTTTACATGGTATCAGATCATAAATCTTGAGAACCCTAAAAATTTTCACTCTTGAAAATAGCCTCCGCCGCTGCCCTATCTTCACCGTCCACCGCCGCCGGCGCCGGGAAGCCAGTGCCACCGCCGTCGCCCGTTCCGTCCAGCACGTTGCAGCCGCACCGTAGTCAGATTTGTCTAGCACACGCCGCCAACGAGTCCACGCACCGCCGCATCTTGACCGTGTCTTCTTCACGCTCCGTTGCTCCTGTAGACCGTCCGCCAGTTCCGTCTGATAGATCCCGAAAATCAGGTTCTGATTGAAAATCTTGATGTTGAGACCGAGGCTCCCGCCTCTCACGTCGTTCCTGTCGTGGATCCGCCGCCAGTGGAAGATCTGCCGTAGCTAGACGACACTGCCGCCCTTCGTCGTGCTCTCCTCCAACTGGTGCTCGGCGCTGATGGTTCAGCCAACCTTGATCTTTGGCGCCATGTCGAAGATTCCGCAGCTTTGCCTCCCTCTCATATGTATTGTGTTCGTCTCTCTGATCACAAAGGTTTGCTTATTATTTATGTGGTTTTGAAGGGTGATAATTATAATGACTGGAGTACTGCTATTCGCAATGCCTTTAATTCTAGACGTAAGCTTGGTTTTCTTGACGGGTCTATTTCCAAGCCTTTACCTGGTGAACCTGTTGCTAATGATTAGAGTAGTTTGAATTCTATGCTCATTGGTTGGATTGTTCAGACACTTGATCAATCAGTTCGTTCTGCTATTACTTATTATGATTCAGTTAAGAAACTTTTGGATGATCTTCATCAGCGCTTCTCAGTTGGGAATGGCACACATATGTATCAGATTCGTCCATACATTTACAACTGTCGTCAGAATGGTCTGGTTGTCAATGTCTACTTTGGTCGTTCCAAGAAGTTGTGGAATGACCTACTCGCTTACATGCATCCACACACTTTTGTTTCATGCCCAGATGCAGCTATCGTTCAGATTGAACGTGAAAGGGAGATGGTTCATCAATTTCTCATCAGTATGGATGATGGTTATGCCACTCTTCGCTACTACATTCTTGCTCAAGATCCATTGCCTTCACTCAACAAGGTGTACTCCCTTGTCACTCAGGAGAAGCGTCAGAAGAATTTCATCTCAGCACATGATTCTGTCACTTCGGCAGACACTATGGCCTTTGTTCCACATCGTCAGGCGCAGACCTCCACTCCGAAGACTATAGCCGCCGCTCCGGGAAACTCCCCAGCCGCTGCCATTGATCGTCGGAACCTTCACTGCACACATTGTGGCGGAAAGGGTCATGATATTACTACTTGCTTCTGCATTATTGGTTATACAGATTGGTTCACTAAGAATCGTCCACCTGCATCAGGCCTGAAAGCTGCCACAAACCCCAGGACCCGTGCCCTCCAAGGGGCACTGTTCGCCGGAGCTGCCCTACCTATGGCCGCCGTCACTCCACCTACGGATGCCGTCACCGCCGTCATCTCGAATTCCGACCGATCTGCCTTTCGCCGGCTTTGTCCAAGTATCAATAGAGTACAATTTTGAAAATGTTCTCTAAGTTTAATCCTTCTAAAAATATGTCAGGTAAGACTACTTTACCTTGGATTCTTGATACCGGTGCTTTGCATCATATGATCGTCGACAAGGATCTTCTTTATGATGTTGAGCATGTTGAAAATGTGGATGTCATTCTACTTGATGGTTCTATTTCTACTAATGTTGAACATGGAAAGATTCATTTTGGAGGCATTGTTGTGACTCGTGTTCTCTTTATTCATACATTACGATGCAATTTGCTGTCGTTTGCTAAGTTAACTGCTACTTTAAAATGCCTAGTTTTTCTTACCGGAGAATTATGTGTATTACAGGATATTAGCACGAGAAAAGTGATTAGCGCAGGTGAACAACGAGGAGGGGTTTACTGGTTGTGCAGATTGGGAGCTTTGTCATCTACACAGCCGTCCTTGTGCATTGCTGCATCAGTGTCTTTGTCTCCTTTATGGCTTCAGCGTTTTGGGTATCAGTCCTTACTGATGTTGTCTTCTATCCCATCTATTTATTTGCCTAATAATGATTTTAATAAAACTGTCCCCTACTCAGTTTGTCATCAAGCAAAACAATCTAGAAACAGTTTCCCTATTTGTTTTGCTAAGACTAGTCGTTTGTTTGAACTTATACATTGTGATGTTTGGAGACCTTATGGTTCACCTTCTTCTAGTGGAGTATTTTTATTTTTAACCATAGTTGATGATTATTCCCAAGTTTTTTGGGTTTATTTATTAGTTTCTAAGTCTCAAGTCCCTTTGAAGATGAAGGAGTTTTTTGCACTTGTTCAGACACAATTCCGTCGTCCCTTTCAACGTGTTCAGGAAGATAGCGGAACTGAATTCCCGCCTCTCAGATTATTTTTACTGGAGAAAGGAGTTCATTTTGAGACTTCCACTGTCTACACACCACAGTAAAACAGGCGAGTGGAACGGAAGCATAAGCATATTCGAAATGTTACTCGTGTTTTTCGTTTCAAGCTCATGTGCCTATCGACTTTTGGGGAGAATGCATTTTTACAGTTGCTTACCTCATTAATCGCACACCAACACCTGTTTTAGATGGTCGTTCACCTCATCAACTCTTGTACGGTCGTGCACCAGATTACAGCCATTTTTGTGTGTTTGGTTGTCTGGGCTTTGCCTCTTAGCTCCCACCACTGCGTGATAAATTTGCATCTAGAAGTCGAAAATGCATTTTCTTGATTATCCTATAGGAAAGAAAGCTTGGCGTGTATATGACTTGGAGTCTCGAACTGTGTTTGATAGCCGGGATGTGATATTTTATGAGGATTTTTTTCCCTTTTCACCAGTTTCTGCGAAGACGCCATCTGCTAATCCACTGCCATCTCAGTCGGCTGTCATTTTTTATGATTCCATTCCTGCCCCATTCGACTCGTTAGAGCTGCCGATTCATGATCCTCCGCGGTCAGCTCATCTGCCGACTCGGACAACCGTGAATGGTCCGCGGCCGGCTCATCCCAAGCTCCAGCAGCCCGACACTGAGTCACGCCAGCCGCGGCCGACGTTGCCCAATCACCGGCAGCCTCCAGCCAAGCTCCCTACCTTGGCGCCTGCCTTTCCACAGCCAGCTCCATCCGTCGTACAGCCGCCACCCTCTAAGCCGATGATATCTCTACCTGAGTCTAGTCGGCCAGTTCTTCTTCCCAGCACTCATCTTTATCAGCCTCAAGTGAAAATGAAGGATTTCATCTGTACTGCTACTCGGTCCATTAACTCCCCTCTGGTGCACTCGCATCATCCACTTCACTGTCTTTAGGTACTCGTTACCCTATTGATAATTATGTCTCTTGTAATAATTTTTCGGTTTCGTATTCTAGATTTTTAGCTGCAGTTATAGATGTCGCTGATCCGGTTACTTTTACTTTTTCTTGGATGTTGCTTCTATTCGTGGTTAGGAACTTCATTAGATGGATGCTCACAATGTATTTTTTGCATGGTGATCTTGAGGAGGAGGTGTACATGCTTCCGCCTCTGAGCTATACATTTCTGGCGCCCGGATTGGTTTGAAACCTTAGCAAATCCCTTTATGTTTTACGACAGGCTTTGAGGGATTGGTTTGCAAAACTTGTTACTGCTCTTCGCCTCTTTGGGTTTGTCCAGAATAAGGCACATTACTCCTTGTTTTCTTACTTGAAGGATGGTGTTTCTCTACATGCTTTGGTTTATCTTGATGATCTTATTGTTGTTCGTTCCTCTCCGGCGATGATGAACAAGTTTAAGAAATACTTGTGCTCTTGTTTCCATATGAAGGATCTCGGTGCCCTGAAGTATTTCTTAGGCATTGAGATAGCTCGTCGTCCTGATGGGGTATTTCTGTGTCAATGTAAATATGCCTTAGATATTTTGTCAGATACTGGGTTATTGGAAGCTAAACCCATAGATTTTCTCATGGAACAGCAACACAATTTGGTGCTAGATGATGGTCATTTGTTTCAAGATTCTGCGCAACATCGCAGACTGGTTGGCAAGCTCATTTATCTCACCATCACTCGTCTAGAGCTTAGTTATTCAGTTCATACCTTGGCTCAGTTCATGGAGGAATCACGTTTCACCCATTGGCACGCAGCTCTGCGAGTTCTGCATTATTTGAAGAGTCATCCTAGTCAAGGTTTTTTCTGTCGGCCAGCTTACTGCATTTCGTGATTCACATTGGGCAACTTGCCCGATCACTCGTCGTTATCGCTCTTCCTACTCCGATGTGTTTATATTGTGATAGTAAAATAGCCCTTAATATTGCAGTCAATCCAGTGTTTCATGAGAGGACTATGCACGTTGAGACTGTCATTTTGTTTGTGATTTGATTCAGTCTGGTGAAGTTGTTACTTATCATATTGGTACTTCCAGTCAACCTGCTGATTTGTTTACTAAGGCGCTTGAAAAACAGTCATTTCAGAGTTACCGGGCAATTTGGGCATTCGGGATCATCTCTAACTTTAGGATGAGTGCATAGATATTTTGTGATATAGTTGTACCATAGATAGAATCATTTTCCTTTTGTGATTCTGTCTCTTACTGTCCATATAAATTGTACCCTTGTATTATTAATAAAACACATGTTCATATTTTACTATACCAAATCTAAAAAATCCAAAAGTACGCCCTCTTGGGGCCATAATACATGCCAAAGATCAATTCAAAAAAATAAAACAACAGAAAATCTATCAAATAGAAGACAATTAAGCTAGATCAGTAGCATCCAGCTGAGCCAATCATGTTTTCGGTGCTGCAAGTTGAACATGAAGTGTTGTTGTCGTTGCCTTATCAACAAGCTTTTTAGCTTCTTTGACTCTGAGAGAAAATACTGCCCTAACGTATATATTTATTAAGCATTACTGAATCTCGTATCTTCCTTGTTTAACCTATTATATCATTCCATTTGTTCAATCAAGCAACAAGTTTTCACTACAACAAACAACACCTCGATCCGACCCCTAAAAAATTGAGGTAAAAATAGCATAAGTGAAAAGTTTATTTTTACCTCGGTCCAAAAATAGCTATTACCACTCTACAAATTAGATCTATCTTAACACTTTTCTAGCAACATTTATTAAAATGTTATAATAGCTTCTGAATTACTACCAAACCCGAAACTCTTTCCTATTTCAGTACTTTTTTGAACCTCAACGTGCAACCGACATCGGAAATCTTTTTTTTTGTAAAAATGTTGGTAAAATTCTCGTGTGTGGAAAATAAGGGTTATAATGTTTGTTTGTATTCATATTCTCTGTTACATTATATAGAGGTACAAAAACCTATAAAAAAGGAAAAGAAAATCTAATCTAATTACAATTTCATGTAATATTTACGTAACATTGCTTATTCTTTAATATCATGGGTATGGTTTTGTACAGAACACCACCAAAATTTGAAACTCACACGTCCGATTTTGCACCCGAGTTCGGAATTAATGCTTATCAACAAATGGATTAAATTCTCCAAATGACTGGTTTAGAATGAAAACTAAGCCAGATTTCAGAAGTATTTCAACACCACCGATGGTTGTTCATCCATCAGAATTGCCGACAGGTTCAGACTTTGGAACATGTCATTGGAGAAAAGGCCAAGCAAGCAGTTCCAAGTTCTGAACTACTTAAAGGTCGTTCTACATTTCGTGTTAAAGGTGGATGAAAATTGACTTCTTTGGTTCAATTTAAAGGCGGTTTTCAAAATCGCTTTTAATCTTGGTGGATCAAAGCCACAACCAAAGAAGTCACCTACTAAGTGGCTTCTCTGGTCCATTATGGCTCTGTTTGGCAGAGCATGTAAGCTGTTTTGCTTATAAGCAAAGAACTTTTTAGTGTTTGGTAAGGTGCAAAAAAAGGTTATTTTGAAAGTAGAAGCTATTTTTTTGAGGAAAAGTAGAAGTTGGTCTCCTCCTACTTGTAAGCAAGTTCTGCCAAACATAGCCTATAACCACCTTGAATCGCCATTCTCTACACCAGTGGTCATATATATTTAATTTCTACTACTTAATTTTTTGTGTGAAATCTTGAAAAAATAATTTTTTAACGTACGTGAAGCCCTAATCTTGTATACTTTATTCAGATGGTCCAAAATAACCTTTTGGTGCAATATCATAATCAGATGACGTCGGTCAACCACTAGACCACTATCAGCTCAACAGACAAGTCAACTGATGTCACATGATTAATGAAAAATTGTACTAGATCAATGACCATTTGAAACCACATCGTATTCAATTGAGTATATATGAATGAAACCTCGGAAATCTTACCAACTTCTTTTCTCCCTCAATTGCTCAATACCTGCGAAACTAAGTGTGCAATTTCAAAAGTATGTCATTCTCTAATTCAACCTGTATATTGTGAACCCATTTCTTTCTCTAATTCAACTAGTATTTAGGGCCGAATTTTTGTTTGTTTATTGTCATTGAATTTGATTATGGTGTACCATTGTGAATTGAAAACTTCATTCTTCATTTTCATTTATGAATTGACTTGTGTAAGCATTTTTATTTATGTTAGTTGTATTTATCATGGAATTTATGGATATGAACCCACGTGTTGTTGTTCGTCGTTGTTCAAGTTTACTATGAAATTTGAATTGGTTGTTGCATGCAGTGTCTGTCACCCTTCGACCCAATTGTTAGTTGAACCAATGATTGACCTACATTGACTATTAGCGCTAGCTAGGGCCTATCATCAACCGAAAGTGTCTGCAACGCTGGTGTCATGTTGTCGGTTTGATCGACAACATCATTAATGGGTGACCGACATAACACCCAACAAGCAATTCTACCATCACTTTGATTGAACAAGTAATTGAATCTTGATTTTTTTATGTTGTGCTATGGGTAGTTATTTACATTGTCAATAACAAATCTAGGATATCTTATTGAAAAAAGAACATGTATATGTTATTATATTTTAGAGTATCAATTTCCTCAACACGTATGTTATTAATGTGGTATTGTTCTTTCATTACACTAAATCCACCATGTCGACAAGGAGGGGAATAATGATAGGAACATGAACAAACAGGTATGTCTATTGTCTCATTTTAAATAACTTATTTGGTACTAAAGCACAAAAGTAATTTGTTTACTTTCAGAAGTGTGTTGTATTATTAGGTAGGAATACTGGAGGTTGGGGTGTAGAGTAGTACAACTTATCGCTCCACAACTCTTGTTTCTATGTCATTCTTTCCCGGCGAAATTTCGGATGGTTCCTATATATTGTGGTATATTATGTTCCCTACATCCATTCCAATTAATAATTTTAATCCATTTTTCATTTTCTTATTCCAAAGTATTAAAAGTACTTTTATTTTTTAAATTTTAGTTTCTTCCAATAAACATTCACTCACAGCTACCGGAGAAAAAAGTCTCAGTGGTAATCCAGTGTAATGGCAACATTTGGGAGATACCTACTCTGGCAATACGCAACCAAAGCTCTGAACCCAAAGTGATGGGAAAAATTTCATAACAACAATGGCCTAAAGATAGGGGATGCGTGTTTCTTCGAGCTACTTGAATCTAGAGAAGCGCTGATCGTGTTTAGAGTGCTCACACTAAGTGGCACTCTGAGGCAGTGGCTACTTGTTTTTTGCTATATACAATTCAATTTTTTTTAATTTGGATGATTTGAACTTTTCTTGATTATTGTACCAATTAAATTTGGAGAATTTATTTTATCTAGACCATTAGATACAACTTTATGAAATGAAGGTTTTTTAAACCCAACAGTTTGAAGACATGTCCAACTTCGGTTGTTCATTAGTTCCGTAGTCAATCTAACCGACATAATGCGCCATGTTGGCTGATAATATCAAAGATTCAAGCATGTATATAATAACACAACGGGTGTCGCATACCTGTCTGTCAGACTATTTACTTCAATTTTCCACACTTTTTTACCTCGGTTAAACCATAACTAAGGTAAATAACATACCTTTTACCTTGATTTTTTAACCAAGGGAAAATTATTTTTTACTTCACTTCTTATGAGGTAAAAGATCTTTTTACCTCCTTTATTAGTAAAAAAATAATCGAAAAATGGAGATAAAAACTCATTTTCTTGTAGTGAAAGTTTCTATATATCAAATATTTATGGGTCTTTATTAAACATGTTAACATGCAAACAATTTTTTGAAGACCGCAAAAAATATTCCATGCAATTTAGTTTCGACGGAGGAATTACTACCACAAGTGCTGAGAAAAAATATACTATATTTATATATTACATGAAACCGTACACACGTAGAAATCACACATTACAATCGACAAGTATATGAAAAACTTACATACAATGGCAACGCAAAAAACCAAACTGAATCAACCAGACGAAATGATCATCTGAAACAATCTTGAGCTAATGATGAATGCAACTACGGAGCCCAATCGTAGGTCGTGATCTCAAGCCAGAGTTCTCTACTTCGATGGTGGAGGTGCAGGAAAAGGGAATTTAGGAATGGCGGGCATTGGAGGCACAGCCATCTTGGGAATCGAAGGAATAGTTGGCATCGGCAGGGATGGCAGAGGGGCGGCGGTTGGCAATGTCGGCTTTGGTAGGGAAGGAAGAGGGGCACCAGCGGTTGGCAGAGTTGGCTTTGGTAGGGATGGAAGAGTTGGCTTCGGAATTGAAGGCATGGGAGGCAGCGCCGACGGCTTTGGTAATG
>JAULKM010069498.1:0-12002 GCA_032355605.1 Rubia tinctorum
ATTAGCTAAACTTATCACTTGGGAGCAATTGTTTGAAGCTTCCAAACTCATGTAGTAAGACTCTATTTTCTCTCTTTCATGAACATTTCTTGTGAAGTATTTATTTTGGTATGAATATTGTTGATTACTTCATTTAAGTTATGAGTCTTCAAGGATATGAAATATTCGTAAGAATTAAGTGCTATAAGTGTGATGAAAACTCTTCTCACCGTTGGCATGGAAATTCGAGAATATGAAATTAGAACCTCTTATAACTAAATGATGCTAATCTTGCTAGATGAGTATGTTAACATTGTTGTTATCATATTTGTCCTAATAGAGCAATTAAAGATTGGATCTTGAACAATGTTTGTTCTTGGTTTAATCTAATAAATACTTTGTTTGGTTAAATGGCTAGGCATATTGATAATGCTTGTAGTTGTTATCAAATTTATGGTTCTTCGTGTATGATGCCATTGACGAAATACCTTTAGGCGCTGTTCGTCTCGAGTGATTGTCAATGAGGTTTACAAATGGCGTTGTTCGCCCTTGTGAATTACTAGCTAAGAAGAAACGAATGTCGATCTTTGAAACACAAGTGAAAGCATTCCCCATATACATTAAATGTGAATGAATGAGTGAATGAGTCTATGATCTACAAGTGGTTTGGAAGTGGAAACCAATTGCCCCCAAGGCTTCCTTAATTGTTATTTTATTATCTCTTTACTAGTGTGCTTTGATAGTTGTATTGTATTTCAATTCATAACTTAGAAAACCAACTCAAAACCCCCCACTTGGTTACTACACACGTAGAGTGACTTCTTCGTGTGCTTTTTAACTACTTTAACATTTGATAAAACCCTTTTCTCTGTGGACGACCCCGACTTGCCAAGCTATCTACTTAGTTATATTTAGTGAGCAATAGGGCTTATAAATTACATCTTTGAGAGGTACGGCGATGACCTCCCAGTTACCGACTGCTTGGTGGGCTGAAATCGTTATCCTTATGTAAGTATGCGGCATCGGTATGGGGTCGACAGGATGTTGTGTTAACCGATACTGGTGTGACATCAGACTATACGCCGTATCCTTTGCATCACTCTTCCTACGATCTCAGGATCGAGAGCTGGCTGATGCTCCCATATCAGACCTAGCTGGAAGACTTCAAAATGGTTCAATACGATGTCGTTCCGTAACAGGTATAAATAGGGGGCCCTAACAATCAGTTCAAACTGCCCTTCACAAGTTTCCCGCGAATTCCAACAGTCCCCTCCCTTTCCTCTCTTCTCTCTTGGAAAAAGGTATGGACATTTATAATCTCCTAACCCCAAATCTTTGGAATTGCTATTGTTGGATCTGTTGTCTGTATATGTGTTATGTTTTTTTTGTTATATAGTTTTTTCTCATGTTTAGGTGAGTGTGAACTTTCCTTGATTGTAACCACAAGTACTATGTTTTGGTATGTCTCTAAAGGGTTTTTGTTAGTTTTATGTTGATAAAGCTTCAAATTTTCCGGTTTTATGTGTTTCTTCCCATGATTTTCTCTGATATACGCGACATCGCTAAACTGTCTATCACCACTCGATTTATGCAATTAGGGTGCAATGTCATATATTTTTATTTCTAATAGATTATTCTTCAGTATGAGATGTTGCATATATGCCGATCTTACCTGGGTATAACTAAAATATTACCAAAGTCGCATTATGGCATCTAAGTTTACTTTGCAATTGCACATGCGACCTCGATCTTGTGTTGTTCATGTGATCGGTCCTACCAAAAACTTATCGATCTCGCATGTACATGTCGACAAAACCACTGATATGGACCGACATGTACCTGAAACTCATTACCGACGTCGCATCTTGCTTTACATAGGCCAGTTCACACATAAAATTTACAATTTTCATGCAGGACTAATGGATGGTGATGGATCTTCTAATCAGCTCTTTTTTCAAGTATTTTACTGATTTACATATACATTTACTAACACATCTTCACACTAAATAACAACTAATATATTTTTTGGTTTTCGTATAGTTCACCGCACAACGGAGCAACCCAGAACCTATTTTCTTTGACCTTAAACATCATACGATGGTTGTTGATAGCCCACGCCCACAACACTATGAAGCAGCAGAATTTTGGGAAAACCCAACTTTTGGTAAGGCAGATGAAGTTAATATTATTTTTTACTAAGTGCTTATACATATAAATATGTATTCATTTACATTTCTAATGAATATTTTTGAATGACTTAGTACATCCCGAGAGACATTGTGCCACTACTACCGAATGAGAAGACCCCGTTATGCTAACGTGTTACTCGACAAAGTGGCAAATGAACTACTCAGGGGATGGGAAGATCAAGGATATGTACCCAAAGATTTTTGGAGAGTTCCTTTTGGGAAACCGCCTATTCATTGAGAACACTTTGTTCTTCGAGGTTATAGAAGTCGAGGGCCCGATTGTCTTCAAGGTCATCATACTGCGAGCTGATTGAATAAATTTATGTTTTGTTAGAACTTAAACAATTATTAATCGAATTTATGTAGTAATTTTTAGATATATTCATGATCAGTACTGTTTATCTAATTATTTCACTACCTTATTCAAACAATTTCACTAAGTTGTTGGGTATTATGATTGAATTATTTCACTACCTTATTTGAAGAGGCATCTTGCAATGGGGAGAAATTTTTTGGGTACTATGACAGAACTTGGTGTTTAAAAAAAATAATGATTGAATTTGAAAATGAAAATGAAACAAAATTTACAAACTAAATCCAGAGTTATGCGATGTCGTTATATGCCATCGTCTGACAATCGGTCAAACCGATCAAGATAGCTAGGTCGGTCATGTCACGATTAACTACTTTTGCTTGATCTAACCGACATTACCGACGTCGCACATACGTCGGTCATACTATTTACTTTGATTTTCATAATTATTTACCTTGGATTTTTTATACCCGAGATAAAAAAAATCTTTTACTTCGAAAAAGCAGAGGTAAAATAACTTTTTACCTCTGTTATTTGATGTAAACAAAAAAATCGAGGAAAAAATGGAGAAGTAATAGATCATATTTCTTGTAGTGGTTGCTCGACGGAGAAGGCTGAGACAGAGCAGGGAATGGAGTTACAGATGACTGGCAGGTCAGGGAAGAGAAGTTGGACTGTGGGCTGGGTTCTGGATGATAGGCCGCATGGACGGGGATGCAGGAAGAGGACACCGGAAGAATGGGAGCAATAGACGGAGTGATAGATGCAAGTTGGAGGAGAGACAAAGGGATGGTAGATAACATTGATGAAGAGGTATAAGATGTAGGGGTGAGATGGTCAGGATAAGGAAAATTAGATTCATAAAAAAACATGACTGTCAATATAGATGTCGTTGGTAGGAACATGAAGACAGAGATAACCATTATGATGAGAACTATAACCAACAAAAATACAAGGATACGACTAATACTAAAGTTTATTAGACCGATAGGGACGCATGAAAGATAACACAGACAACCAAATTTTTTGATAAAATCATAACCATGAATTTTGTAATAAAGAGACTCATAGGGAGATTTATGATCAAGTGTAGGAGATAAAGTACGATTATGAAGATAGACAGAAGTATGAAAGAGATGCTCCCAAAAGGATGTAGGCAGCCCAGCTCGGGAAAGAAGGGAAAGGCCATTTTCAACAATTATTCTATGACAATGTTCAGCAACACCATTTTGGGATTGGGTATGAGGAATAGAGACACGATGTGCAATGTCTTGCGACTGAAGATATGATTAGACTGAACGAAATTCACCACCCAAGTCAAATCGAAAATGTTTAATTTTGGAGCTGAAATGGGTTTCAACCATTCTTAGAAAAAGTTGAAAATAATGAAGTACTTAAGAATTTTGAGATAAAAAATAAATCCACACAAATTTAGTACAGCCATCAACAAAAATAAGAAAATAATGATTTCCATTAAATAAAGAAACATGGGCAGGACCCAAAACATCAGAGTACACTAAGTAAAAAGGAACCATACTAGATTCATGAACATGAGAAATAGGTAAATGGTGGCTTTTGCCAAGTTGACAAGACTCACAAATACTATTTAAATTATTCTGAGACAAATAATATACTTAAGGGAAGTCTCATGAGGATGATCGAGACGTTCATGCCAGGATTGGAGATCAGTCTTGGCACCAAGAAAGACACAGGAAGGTGCAGAAGCCGAAGTGGCAGGAGGATTGAGTCGATAAAGGAAATTTTAAACAGTTCCTGTTAGGAGTGTCTAACCTTGTCAATCCTTAACAAGATAATGGTTGGGAAAGAATAACATATAAGCATTATTGTCAAAAGTAATTTGAGAGGCACTTAAAATATTTTTACAAATATCAGGAGTAAAAGAATACTATGAAGATGAACAGATTTATGAGAAGCCTTCAGAGCAAAGTAATCGGAGTAGATAGAAAGATTTCCAAAATTTAAGGTGACATGATTGGTTTCACCAGAGTCAAAAAACAGAGCAGGGTCATGGAGGGCAGAAGGAGGATGAGAAGCTGAGGTCGCGTACACCTGGAGGTGACCGCCAATGTATAGGACACCATAACTATTCCCACGCCATTCCCATCACCAGATTTCCGAGGATGAGTGGTAGGGAACCCAGTCACATTCAGTCGTTGCCAACAGTTGAGAGCTTCATGACCTGGACGACGATAAATTTGATAATGGAAAGTATTCAGAGAAGTAGGACCGGCTGCATCTAAAGCTGTGGAAGTTGACCGTGCGGCTGTGTTGGCGGAAAGAGTAGGGGCCACCGGGTTTTGATCTTGAATACAGGCTCCTCCTTGAGAAGCATGCCAAGAAGTTGATGCGACGAGATTAAACCAGGCCAAAGATTGAAGGTCATACGGAACGTTGCATACAAAGCATTGAGACCATGAAGAACACATTCAATAAACTTATCATCAGACATAAAATGAGAACGCTAGGCCAAAGAATCAGAAAAGGAACACTTCTTCTCCACATATTCCATAATGGAGAGAGATCCCTTGGAAAAAGTCTGAAATTGATGCTTCAGATACATTAAATTGGCGCATGTGTGCGCATGAAACATCTGCTCCAAAATCAGCCATGTGTCAGAGGTTGTAACTGCACGAACAACATTGGTGAGCAGAGAAGGAGAAATTGTGGATAGAATCCATAACAAAACCAAGCGATCATTCTTCTTCCACGTTAGAAACACCAGACTAGGGCTTGGTGGAGTGGGCGACTTGGATGAATTAGAAGCAACTACCAAGAGCTCAGGCAGGGTGGAACTTGGAACAATAAAGAGTCAAGATCATAAGCGAAAATATCAGGCTTGATGGATTTACACCACAAAGAATAATTGTTTCGATCAAGATGAAACTGGAGAGCATGGAACTTGAGAGTGGGGGTTTGATAAGATGTAGCAGTGGTAAGAGCACCAGAATTGGTGGAATACATATCGTCAAAACCCATTGGAAAGTGGTGGCCGGCGGCAGGTACGAAAAGGAGGCAGTGGTAGCGCAAATTAAGGGAGGCCGGCGATGGCCAAAAGTATGGTTTAGGTTTTGATGAGAAAACCGGGGGTTAGGCTGATCATGTAAACTGTATAGGGATTGTGTAAAACTGACTTGCATTCATTCTTCATATGAACATATATTTATACAAGAGGTTTCTTAGAGAATAAGCAAATTTATGGAAACCTAATCATATACATTTTTAGTTTACAAAAATACTATTATATTCCAATAGTCCCTACTTTTTGCCTTGGATTTAGAATTCATCATAGTAAGTTGCCTTGGAATAGAAGTAAAATAAAAACCATACAACGATGATATACCCAGAACTCCCAATGTATATCCCATGGACACCTTGTCTAAATCATCCTAGAACCAGAACCATAACTCTGGTGACCGAGCAAACCATAACAAGGCCCATTGACTTATTTACTTTGGGATAGTATGCAACCTAAACAACACTCACTAGTAAACTACACGAACATAATGTTTCCATCCAAAAGGCCCGGGTCATGTTGATTTCGACCGTAACAGGCCCATTTGGGGCTATGTTATGATTCCGTTTGAACAACCACAGAGGCTAAACCTATCAAAACTGGGCTTGTCAACGATGACCTTTCTATCAGATAGCCCAGTTAAACCGAGGGCATAATGATCTTTAGCTAGATGATGAAGCTCTTATACGGCAGTGCATCAACGGAAGCTAGCAAGAAGAAGCTTCGCGATGAAGTAGTTAGTTTAACAAAAAAACGGTTAGTGGTTAGGAGATATTAATAGGATGGGGAGAGAAGGAGAAAGAAGGTTTTGAGTGATATTTTTTTGTTGTATTTCCGTTCATCAAATTCTCTCAGATTCTTCTCATTCCCCTTTCGTTTTTGTAGTTCTCATTCTGTAGAATTCATTGTTCTTTTCTCAAGGAAATCCCAATAAAATACATGTTCATTCAGTAGTTCGTGACAAATTTGGTATCAAAGCATTCGATTCTCGGAAGAATGGCGGAAATCACAAGGTTAAAGACGTTCGAGAACCACCTGAAAGACCAAGATTCCAAGATTTCAGAGTTTTCTCAGAACTTGAAGTCTCAACTGGAGCTGCAAAATTCTCAAATGTATGTTGCGATCGAGGAAAAATATGAAGCAATGAATAGATAATTGGAATAACTTATGGATCAAGCATTGCAGCGCAGATTCCAGTTGTTCGAGGAAAGAATCGCAACATTGATTCAGAAAAATGCCGAAAAGAACAAGTAAAAAAATGGATGATTCCAGTTCGTCACCAACATTAGGTTTGCCTTATTTTCAAACACATTCTCAAGAAGGTCTAAATAACAAAAATCATGATGGAGCTAGAGTCAGTGGAGGCAGCAGGGAGGAGCAGACCAAAACGGAGGGTAACAATTTCAATTGGAGAGAAAAGATAGTTTGCATTACAGGTAATCAACAACAAAAAATTGAGCTCTCAGTTTTCAATGGAGAAAAGTCGAGGGAGTAGATTAGGAAATGCAAAAAGTTTTTTTTGTTTCTTCCAGATTTTAGAGTCTCGGAAAGTCGAAGCAATAGAAATTTATTTGGAAAACAAGGCAGAGATATGGTTCTATGGGGAAAAGTTCATCAAACTGGAATGGAGTTGGAGTGATTTCAAAGAAGCTGTTATAAAAAGGTTCTGTGAAACAGGCGGTAAAGACACAGTGGAGTAATTCAATAAGTTGATGCAATGGGATAGCATCAAGAACTACCAGGAGAACTTTGAAGAACTCCGATCTCCGATCATCAGTAAGAATCCCTTACTACCCGAGTCTTACTTTATGTCGAGCTTTATTAGTGGCTTGAAAGATAAGTTAAAACCAATGGTTAAGCTATTTAAGCCTTCTACTTTGCAAGAAACTGTAGAAATCGCATTGCTACAAGAACAAAAGTTGAATATGTTGGTTAGAAGGAATAGGAATTGGACTCAATCAAATGCAGGAAATGGGAATACATCAAACTGGAAGTTTACTGGGGAGAGAAACAATTCTAAGAATTATGGCCAAGTTTCAGAAATAAAAAAGATGATAAGCCTAACTATGGGAACTTCCGAAGAATTTCTCCTCAAGAGATTCAGTTCAGAAGGGAAAACAATATTTATTTTAAATGCAGAGAAAAATTCGGGGTTGGACATGTTTGCAAGTTTAGACAAGTGAATTTTAGGAACTCTTAAGATAGTAATGAAGTTGAGGAAGTCTATATAGTAGAAAATGTACAGGTTGATTCCCAAGTTTTTGAAGATTCGGAAGTTGAGTCTTATCATATGATATTGAAGGCAGTAGGTAGGGAAGATTTAAAATGCAATTCCATCACTCTCTATTGCAGGTTGCAAGGACACACAGTCTGTATTCTTATTGACAATGGGAGTAACGACAATTTCATTATCCCAAAAATTGTTGAGCAATTGAAAATAAGGAAGGAATCAACTACAATGCCTTTCATTGTAGAGGTGGCTGATGGCAGTAAAGTGAAGGGATACTATTACTGTCATAAGGTTTCCTGGGAAATAAACCAGCACCAGTTCAATTACAATTTGAGAGTGTTACCTCTTGGTGAGTTAGATATTCTGTTGGAAGTTGATTGGATGAAGGTTTATAGTCCTATCACCTTTGATTTTATGGATAGAAGTATCTCATTCTGGAGTAAGGGTCTTAATTGGACCGTTTTTGGAACGGATAAGGAGGTAAAGGTCAAGATGATAAGAGGTTGTGAGGCAAAGAATATGGTTGAATACAAAAGTAGAAAAATATTCCATACTGCTATGAAGAATAACTCTTATGAGCACAACTCAGGTTGCAAAAAAAAATGCAGGGACTTGATACTGCTGCAAAGAACAACTCTTATGATGAAAATTCAAGTTGTAGTTACATGCAAGAAGCAGTAGAGAATTTTGAATGGCGAGGTGTAGCTTACAACAATCAGAACAATGATGAGAGTTATGGTATCAGCTTATCTCAGGAAATTCAACAACTGCTCACCAGGTATTCTGATGTGTTTCATATACCAAAGGGTCTTCCCCGGTGAAGGATGTTGATCATAAAATTATACTCAAACCTGAATCCCAACCATTTAAGATGAGGCCATACAGACAACCCCATGCTTACAAAGCCGGAATAGAGAGACGGGTGGAAGAGATGCTCAGAGAACAGGTTATTCAAATTAGTAAAGTCCATATTCATCTCCTGTTTTGTTAGTTAAAAAGAAAGATAATACATGGAGGTTATGTATAGACTATAGGAAATTGAATGATATTACAATCAAGGAAAAATTTCATATACCAATAATTGATGAGTTGTTGGATGAATTGTATGGATCTCAGTATTTCTCTAAGCTAGACCTAAGATCTGGTTACCACCAAATAAGGGTAAGAAAAGAAGACGTTTCTAAAACCGCTTTTCAAACACACAACGGGCACTTTGAGTTCTTAGTGATGCCTTTCGGATTGACAAACGCACCTGTAATATTCCAATCCCTAATGAATCAGGTTTTCAAAAACCATCTTAGGAAGTTTGTATTGGCCTTCTTTGATGATATTTTGGTTTATAGTCGAACCTTGGATGAGCACATACAACACCTAGATCGGGTCTTGAGTTTACTAAAGAAACGTAAGTTGTTCGCTAAAGCATCAAAGTGTGTTTTTGCTCAAAATATGGTTGAATATTTTGGACACATCATCACCACATCAGGAGTTAAAATGGATCATAAGAAGGTCAGTTATATATTGGAATTGCCAGTTCCTAGAACACTGAAGGAATTGCGAGGATTTTTGGGCTTAACAGGGTACTATAGACGGTTCATCAAATCTTATGGTTCAGTGTGTAGACCACTACACTACCTGCTCAGAAAAGATATTTTTCTATGGACTCCTACGGCTACTCAAGCATTTCAATACTTGAAGACTATCATCACTTATGCTCCCATTTTAAAGTTACTAGAGTTTAATAAACATTTTGTGATCGAAACGGATGCGAGTGATACAGGTATGGGAGTGGTTCTTATGCAAGATCAACACCTCATAGCTTTCATTAGAAAGTGTTTTTGTTCAAGGAAAGAGGTCTGTCAACATATGAAAATTAGTTATTAGCCATAGTGATGGTAATTGATAAATGGAGACATTACTTAGTTGGCCATCAATTCATAATTCGGGCTGACGATCAATCACTAAGGTACCTGCTTAATCAGAAATTACATAGTGCACTACAACATAAGTGGGCTACCAAATTATTTGGTTTGAGTTTTGAAATTCAGTACAAAAAAGGAAAGGAAAATGGAGCTGCAGACACTTTGTCTAGAATTTCTATTCAAGTGTCTAATGATATCCTACTCCCAGAAGGTGAAACTTAGAAAAAAAAGAATAACCAGAATGACATGGGAGATCAGTGAAAAGTTGCAGAGCTAATCAACAATTTGTTGATGGTAGTTCAGGAGTGAACACCTTAAACATTAATCAACAAATTTGTGTTCATTCATATGGATATAGCAGCATTACAGATTCTCAAGGGAAAATGGAGAGCTTTGATAACAAAACTCAAGGCCAAATAAGTGATAATTGCAGCATGAAGGAACCTAAATCTTTGCAGAAGTTGACTCATAATCTGCAAAAAAATAATTAAAGAATGGAGTCAAAGCAGGAATTCCAAGATAAAAGTGAGGGTGATAACTTCAGCACAACCATCTTGGTTGAGTCAAATTTAAGAAAGTTATAAAGAAGATGAAGCAGCTCAGGAGTATATTTTACAAGCTACTTTACAAGGGAATTTGATTGGCAATAGTGATTTCCAGTCTGTCAATGGAGTTTTGAAGAAACCTAATCAAATTTACGTTCGTTCTTCTGCGGACATAAGGGAGATTATACTACAATCTCTACATTCTTCTGCCTTAGGGGGACATTCGGGCCAAACAATGACGATTAAAAGGATTGAAACTCTTTTCTTTTGGCCTGGTATGAGAGAAGACATAATCAGGTTTGTCAGGAACTGTTTAGTTTGCCAAAGAAGTAAACATGAAAATATACACCCTCTTGGACTTTTACAGCCACTCCATATACCTACAAGACCATGGACGCACATTTCTATAGATTTCATAGAAAAACTTCCACTATCCCAAGGTTGTGATACGATAATGGTGGTCGTTGATAGACTATCTAAGTACTCACATTTCATTCCACTAGCTCACCCTTTCACAGCTCATCAAATTTCTACCATATTTTTGGCAGAAATTTACATATTACATGGGTTGCGTGAAGCTATAATCAGTGATTGGGATAAGATCTTCACTAGTCAATTTTGGAAGGAATTGTTTACAAGGTTGGAGTTAAGCTGCAGTTCAGTAGTTCATATCGTCCTAAAATTGATGGACAGGCCGAAAGAACTAATCAAATATTGGAATCATATCTACGTTGTTTTTGTGGAAACAAGTGCGATACATGGAAGGAATGGATTGGAATGGCAGAGTGGTGGTACAATACCTCTTATCAAACCAGTATTAAGATGACACCTTATGAGGCTTTGTATGGAACTAAGCTACAACATATACCATTGGGAGAATTTATAGATGTTTTAATCCCAGCGACTCAAGATTTGATTAATAAGAGGGAGTCGATTCAGATGTTATTACAGGATCATCTCAAGGTGGCGCAAGAAAAGTTTAAGTTTCATGCTGATAAAAAGAGGACTGATCAAAACTTTCAGGTGGGTGACTTAGTTTATCTCAAGTTACAGAAGTATAGAAAGAGTTCTGTAGCACAACAGATTAATATGAAATTAGCTCCAAGGTTTTTCGTTCCTTATGCTATTATCCAGAAAATTGGATCAGTTGCCTATCACTTCTAAAATTCATCCTATCTTTCATGTGTCACTCTTGAAACCACATCAAGGACCACCTCCTGCAGTAATCACTCATATTCCCAACTCTGAACAATCTTGATTCTTCATTTTAGAACCTGAACAAATTATGCAGAGAAGACTAATTATTTTGGGCACTTAAAAAAAGTTCAGTGGCTTATTCAATGGCGACATTTTCCGGAGGAAGAGTCATCATGGGAAGACATTACATTCATAATGAACCAGTCCAATATTGAGTTCTTTCAGCTTGAGGACAAGTTGCGTTTCAAGAGGGGGAGGGGTATGTCAAAGAGCCCAGTTAAACAAAGGGCATTGATGTGTCCATTTTATATGGTGATTTTGGTACCTACTCAGACTCATTTTGAAAGACTTTGATGCTCCGAAGACCCTATTTTACCTTGAATTCTTATTATTAGAGTTGAGAGCGACTTTATCGTTTTTGTCACTAATAATGAGAATTCCGTGAGAAAAGGTAATTATAAGAGACGTGAAGACTTTGAAGACTCCATTTTGAAGACTATGAAGACTTTTGAAGACCCAGAGAAAGAAAGAAGAGAAGACTACATGAAGACCAAGAAGTTAAGTAATTTTAGGGCAGGTCACTTTTGGCCGTCGCG
>JAULKM010069509.1:0-12002 GCA_032355605.1 Rubia tinctorum
ATTGCATACATTTTAAATTTAACTATTTTAACTTGTGTTTAACTATATTATAATATAATATATTGTAGTGTATTCATATGATGTTTTACTATAAAAAATATTTGATGTTTAACCGATATAATTTGTGTACATTTTGTATTTTATTTGGCATTTAACTATTTTAATCTGGACAAATTCTTGAAAAGAACGTTTTTCCATATGCATGTGGAAAGAGGGTTTGAATTAGAATTACAAAGGAGCCCATTGTAGAAGACAAAAATTAATGAAAACAAAAAATTAAATTTACTTACGGAAATTAATGAAAATATAAATAATTAAAAATAAATGATTTAGAGGACGCCCCATTTTGCATCCAGGTCTCATCAATTTACCCCAAAAAGAATGTACTCCATGCTTGATGTTCATTCGGTACATACTCCCTCCGGTTTTCAAACATTTGCTTTCTTTCCTTTTTAATTTGATTTTTTAACAATGGTTCATTCTCCTTTTGGCAAAGTTTAGGTTATTTTCATTTACTCAATTTACTTTTACTCTCTCAATACAATTTTCACCACTCATTTTACTCTTCTTAAATAATGTGTCATTTTATTTGAGAACAATCTTAAGAAACCAAAGGAGTGCATAATTTTAATTTTTAAAAAAAGTCTAGTCAAAAAGTTGAAAATTAATAGTGTTTGGGATGCCAAATCAGACCAAATACTAATTGAATTTGTTGGAGTCAAAGTTTCTTAGGCTACTGTTTGAAATGGCAGAAATGAAAGAAAAACTCAGTGGGGTTTTTGTGGTTCTGAGGAAAACAGTTCTGAAACCTAATTTATTGTACTAATCAAGCAACAGCCCACAGGAAAAGGGTGTTGTTATATCACGCCCTGTATTTTACTAGTTACACCCTAATACGTACACATACATGTATTATTATTTTTATATTTAATTTTTCTTTGGGTGGTGGTTATTAATTTTTTTTGTCAACATTTATTAATTATTTCTCACTTCTCCCTCACTCTCCCATCTCAACTCAATTCTGCCGCCGCCACCACCTCCTGCCGACCACCGTCTCCCGCCGATCACCACCACCTCTGACCACCTCACCGGAAAAGTTAGTTTCATTTTTTTTAAATTTAAAAATGATTTCCTCCGGAAAATTAGGCTACCACCACCGTGGTTTTGGGGCGAGGAGAGGAATTCCCCCGGAATGGTGACTGACGGAGAACAAATGGCTGGACGGTGAACGACAGGGGGTTGCTGACGAAGGAGGAGGCTAAGGACGGTGTGGATGGGCTGAGGGTGCGGTGGGGGTGCTGATGATGGCGGCCAGCCTGGGGGTTGTTGATACGGGCAGCCTCCGGTGGGGGTTGTGAAATAGGGTAAATATGAATGTGAACAGATTAATTTGAAATAGGGAACAGATTGAATGTGAACAGATAATTTGATTAATTTGAAACAGATTGAAATAGGGAACAAATTGAACAGATTAATAGGGAACAAATTAATTTGATTTATTATCTTCCAGATTAATGTGAACAAATTAATTTGAAAATATTGTTTGAATGTCATTGAATTTTTTATTGAAATATAAAATATTATAAGAATTTATAAACAAACATAGTATCATAAAAACTAATGTTGAAATTTAAAATAAAAGTATGAAAAAAACATTTGAATAGAATAATTTTAAAGTAAAATTTGATGATAGTCCCATTTAATTATTATATATTTGTAAATATGATACTTTAATATAAAATATTATAAGAATCTGAAAGAAAATATAATAATATAAAAATGAAGTTCTAATTTAAAAATATATTATGGAATTAACATTTGAATATAAAAATTGTACCATCAAATTTGATGATAGTCCCATTTAATTATTAATTAATTTGTAACCATCATAAATAATTTATTGTTTGTATAGAAAAAATGGAATGTTTTGTTAGGAATTTGTTTTACACGTTATACCATTTCATTAGAAGTAACTGAATATGTAACTTATTATATTTCACATTTAAAATTTAATTTCTATATTTGTTATATATTCCTCCTGTAATTAAGTAATTGTTAGGCTAATAATTTTAATTCATATATTACAGATGAGCGCTGAAGTTGATAAAGGTAGTAACACGATTTTTGACCACATTGTAATTTTTCAAAACTGTAGAAGTAATCAATGTTGACTTTAAAAAAAGTGATGATATCCTATACACTCCCTTTGTATTTTCCAAATACGTAACAAAAATATTTATCAACAATCGAGCATAAAAACATATTGGTAATCATTTTCAATTTCCCTTTCTTATTTTTAACTAATCAACTTTAAATTATTCTAGAACATGTATTAGCGATTTTCAACATTTCACCAAAAAATTCATTTATTCAATATTTCTCTATTTAGGCAAGAATAACAAAAATAATATATTTTGGAGCAACGGATAATGGGGTAATACAATTTTGGACCACAGTGTAATTTTTCTAGATTTTGTAGAAGTATTCAATGTTGACTTTTAAGGCCCTTATGTTCACCCATGTATGCCCAAATCGCAAACGCACAATCATACATTATTGAATTGTATTTTGGTATCGCCAATTTTGTGATTCGACAATTTCAACTTTCTTGGAGAGACCTAAGTGCAAAAGGCAAAAACTTTACTCGTAATTCCAAATTGAAATCCGCTCAAATATGATGATACCCTATACACCCCTATTGAATTTTTCAAGTCCGTAATGGAATATTTAATAAAAATCAGGCACAAGGACATATTCGTAATCCTCTTCAATTTCCCTTTCTTACTTCTAAATAATCAACTTTAAGTTACTCTAGAACATGTACTAGTGCTTTCCAACATTTCACCAAAAAAAATATTTGTTTTCTATTTCTATATTTATGCAAGAATAACAAAATTGTGTATTTTGGAGAGAAGGATAATGTCATAATATTTTTTGGGCCAAAACATAATTTTTCATAAATATGTTAGAGGCGTTTGTGTGCCTACTATCCTAGTTGAATAGTAGTGTTGAGTATTTATTGAATTCAATTCACTTTTTAATATACTTTAGTGCATTTTTGTGTTGTAATAAATATTTTGATTCTAATTTTTTAAAATAAAAGACTAGCGAAGTCCCACAGTGCATTGTGAGGTATTATTAATTAAAAAAATTAGGATTACTTTATGTACTTTTTGTGTCTTACTTTATGTACTTTTTGTGTCTTACAAACCTCACATTATAAATTACATTAAATCTTATATGTTTACACAAAAGTTTGCGCGTGTAATTACAATGACATGCATTGAATTATTTTTAAATTTTAACAGTTGATGATAAATTTTAACAATCAATAAACTTTAAAAAAATTAAAAAATTAATAGTTTAAACATGAATTCTTCGATATATAATAAATTACAAATTCCACATTAGTTCAATATAAAAGGAAAATACAAGTTATTGTCTTATCATAGTTCAATATTTTTCTAGCTAATATATAATTTATCTGTAATACTTTTCAATAAGCGAGAAATGATATATATATATATATATAATTGTTAGACGTACGGAAATTAATATCAATGTGAATAAATAATTGGAGGATCGCATACAAACATGAATTCTTGTAATATGTTAATGTTATATTTTGTAATATTCATACTCATACAAAAATTTATTTCCATAATTTTCGTAGCGGGATTAAAAATATTTATATTACAAGATATATTTTTAAATCAATCAAATCATTTATTCTATAAAAGATGAAATATAAAATAAAAGCTTCTATTTACACACTTAATAAGTCTTAACTATAACAATTAAATTAAAAAATACCTCATGAGACAATGACATTTGAAGACCCAAGGGTAGAGAAAAAAGTGGAACAATAATTTTTCACATTATGAAAATTTACCTCATGATTTTAGACATTTTGGGGCCAATTTTCGGATTATAGCAATAAATGAGATTATATGTGGAGAGATGGGAGCTGAGGAAAGAGAACCCAAAAGACCAATGGAATTTCGAAAAGAGAAAGAAAGATGGAGGAAAAAGAGAAGGAATGAGAAGGCTTCACATAAGGAGAAAGGAGAAATGTAGAATGAGAACCGAAAAGGGGGGCAAGGGAGAAAGAACTGGAACATGGGGAGGTGAAGCAACCGGAAGATGGGAAGGAGAGGGAATCAGAACATGGGAAGGAGAGGGAACCGAACTGGGGGAGGAGAAGGAACCGGATCGGGGGAGAACGGGCGGCCGGCTGCCCAAAATTTCTAGCCATCGGCCAAAATTTCCGACAAAAATTTCCCGGCTGCCGCCTAGATTTTCTTCCAAATTTTCTTGTCGACCAGATTTTCCGGCAAATTTCCGCCACCACCTTCTTAAACTTCATCATTAGACATCATTTTTAATTGTGATTGGTTAACATTAAATACAATTGATAATTAATAACTATTCAATTTCAATATTGATTTAAAAATATTCAAAATACATAAGGTATTTATTTAGTGCAAAATATATGGCGTAACTAAGTAAAATACAGAGCGTAATATAGCAATCCACTTCTTTTGGGTTCTCTGGATCACATCTAGCAGTGTTTGGAACAAAATTCAACCACTTCACCTACTTCATTGCCTCAAATCCTTTCTTGGACCTTTAGTGAAATAAAATGGCTTCATGTTCTTTTATCAATTGATTATTTCTATTCATCAGCATATATTTTTCCACTTTTGTTTTTAAGAATATTGAACCATGTAAGTCAGGTAAATGAGAGAAACTTAAATGAAAGAAGAGCTTTCATTTTTTTTCTTCCCCTTTTGATAATACAATTATTAAAAATTTATGTTGGCGTTTGACTTTCAATTTTGGTCAAATATGCCAAATTTCTTTTTGACAATTAAAGTCTTAACAAATTAGTTTTTCTGCCAAAATGAAAAGACTGATAATCACAGTTTTAGACTGACTTTTAGATTTATAGTACTTCCTCTGGTCCCAAAATATTGGCATCAAATTATGGGTACAAATTTTTTTGAAAAATAAAATGTGTGAAGGAGATTATATTGGGAGAGTAAAAGTAAATTTATTGGATTGAAATAATTTAGGATTTACAAAAAAAAAAGAACGTGTCAATATAAAAAGATCACCCAGGAAAGGAAATAGTGACAATATAAAAAAATTGAGGGAGTATGCCAAATTATATGGCATCAATTGATACCATGAGCACTGCAGTCTCATAAATATCGAGTGATGATAGATATTGTGGAAATTCATACTTCCTCTGTCCCAGACTAATTTGCACATTTACTATTTGAAAGTTAATGCATTCAAATTTTGACCAAATATTTGAAAAGATATATAAACAATAATGCAACATCAGTCATTAAAAAATGCAATTAATTATGGATACATTTTTTCCATTAATGCCACATCAGTCATTCACTACATAATTTCATTACTCCCTCTGTCCCATACTAAATTTCACACTTTCTATTTTGGTTTTTTCCACCTTAAATTATTTCCTTTTGAGCCAAGTTGACCGAGTAAGAAATGACTGAAAACTCCCTTTGTATCCATATAATTGCAAAACTATTTAGCTAGTTAGTGGCTTATTAATTAAAATAATTTGAGTTGTCAGCTCCACAATCAAAGTTGGTCTGCTTGCCTTTTCTTTTCCCCGCGCAGAATCTTTTCAGATCTTGTCCCCTCTTTTAATCTTCCTAATGCCCTCATTCATTACTTTCCAACGCCTTCTTCACCTTATCTCTCCAGAATCCACCACATAAACCTCCATTCTTTCCCATTTTCTTCAATTTTCTCTCTCTTTTCAACACTTCACTTCACACTATCTCTCCGATTTCTCCACACAAACCTTCATTCTTTCCCCTTTCTCTTCAATTTTTCTCTCATCTCTCAATATAAACCTCCTAATTTAATCTATTTTGGTCATTTTTTTGCTAGAATCGGTAACGTAAAATCATTTTTTGTTGATACTATGGTGATTAATGGGTATAATATCATTTAATTTGAAAAGGTTTCATGTTTATGGTGTGGATCTAAAGGTTTACATGTTTAGGTCTTGACGGAGGGAGTATGCGGAAGGGACAAGTGGATTATTTGGGTTTCTAGATTTCCTTCTCCCTCGATCCATTAGTTTAGCCTATTTTTTGTGTATTTTGCTACACTGTAGCTCGAACCTGGTTTATTTTCACATATTTCATGTTCTTCACCTTCGGTTGTTTTTTAAAATTAAAATTCGCTGCATGTAAATTTTTTTGAGTAAATGCTTAGATGACCCCTTGTGTTTTGGAAAGTGCAAATATAACCTTCAGTTTTTTCAAAAGCGCTAATGTACCCTAGCTGATTTTCAAAAGTGCAGATATACCCGTGGTCGGCCAAGATATATAAACTTATACCCGAGTATCCCCTTTTCTCCTCCTATTTTTTTGGGTACAACTGCTCACTTCAATGATTTTTGGTACAACCGCACTTTCAAAAAACTTGGGGTTATATTTGCACATAACAAAGAACTGAGGGTTATATAAGCACTTCAATCAAAAAAATTCTCCAGATCCGGTTCTTGAAACTAATTTTTTGAAAAAATTATCTTTTATATGTGTGGGTTCTTGTTTTTGTACGTTCACTTGTCACCAAATCTTGTTCATTTCCATTCCCTCATTTGGTCTCAAATGAGTGTGTTTCGTTATAAATGGGGGTCTTTCTTTTCATGTGAATTCAATGCATTTCTTTTATGAATTACGCATTTTTGAGTGCTTTGACATGAATAAATTGCATGCATGTCCTGATGGTCCTCATATGCTTAATGCCCGTATGTGGCATGATGTTAATGTGCATATTTAGGTTTTTGATTCTGTTTGTATGGTGAGATGCTTGTTATTGCCACTGATTCGTGTAATTTTTCTGGATCTAAACTTTGCATGACCTTATTTTTAAAGATCTGGTTGGGGTTTATTCGTGCTAGGGTTTTGGTGTTGTAAACTTTGGATAGGTGTTGTAAAACATTATATTAGGAAATTTGGTGAAGTAAGGAATGCGTAGGTGAATGCGAGAAATATTATTTCGTCTAGATTGTTTTTTATTGAAGAATATATCAATATTTCTATATTTATGGGATTGGATTATATTTATGGAATTGAAATTGATTTGGCATATTCGGCTATGGCAAAGATATGGACGAGAAATTCTAATTCTTTACTCTAATGGATTAGATTTGATAATTCTTATTTTCAAAGAATTTGATTGCAATTAGAATATTATGTGATATACGCATAAAACTTCATGCGTGCAAAAACTTTCTATGTTGTAACATATGGAAAGTTGAAGGCTAAATAAATTTAATTGATTGAAAAATATTGCGAGAATATTAGTTTATGGATGATTAAAGATATTGCAATACATTATTTTAGGCACAAGATTGTAGCATATTGGGTTTGTGGAAAATTCTTATAATTGAGGAATTGATTTAATGGAATATTATGTGATATGTTGAGATAAGTAAAGTTTCTATATTTTAGGAATCTGGATATACTTTAGAAGCATATATGGAAATAGAGTATTTTGAATATAAATGTGGAGAATTCCAATCTGCTCACGACTGTATTCTCACGAATTTAATTGAAGCAAATTTGCATTCTAATTTTCATATCTTTCAAGAAGTACTCAAGAGTCATTCTCCAATTTCAACATGATCTTAAACTGTCGATAAAGTTTAGATTTATATACCTTAATTCCTTACTAATTAAGGCAGATCGTTAGTAAGGGGAGCTTGCAGAATTCACGTGTTATAATTAGATAAGTATAATTGTATGGTGTACTTTATCACTTTTAAAGTAACAGGAAAGTTGTTCATTGTTCCCTATGAATAGTGCCGAATTTGAATTAAACACCTGACATGGATAAGTGTTTTATAGACTAACAGTTCCCTCAAAATCTCTAATTTGGCTCCAAAATTAAATTTTGGAGACAAATTTAGAAAAGGCTCCAAAAAGCTAAAACTTTTATACATTGAATTTCGTGCCCCAACCTCTGTAAAACAAAGACAACATTTATTTCTATGCTCTATGAGCATTAAGGACCCTTAGAAAATTCTCTTATGGCTAGTGCTTTGAAAAACTGACCCTTTTCTAAACCTTGGGTCCCCAAATACTTCTTCTTCATTGAGCCATAAATGCAATAGGGTTGTGATGGTAGGTCACAATTTAACCAACGAGGAGAGACATCAAATAGCTCAGTTTCTACTTCAACACCACCAAGGAGGTGTTCTCCGACACAGTAGGAACCTTGAGGTAGCAACTCAATGGGGGGGGGGGTTACCACCCGCACAATCAGTTTCATATGGGCAAGAGTAAGGCAGCTTGCTGCTGGAGAAGTTGCGACAACAAGGTCTCAGAGACATGGATGGCCATGTCCAACCAGAAAACCCATCGACATTGAGGCATTGATGGTCATACCACTGCCCAATAGGCGAACATGCAAAAGTGTTGCTACTGGCCTTCATATTGGTAAAAGCACGATCCATCGGGCTATAACAAACAAAAAGATAAAGAGTCACACCAATGCAGTTTATCCTTTCTTATCAACAAATGCAAAACTAACAAGAATGGAGTGGTTTTTATCAAAAATTGAGTGCAACATGCAGTTCAAGATTATGCACAACATCATTCATGCTGATGAGAAATGGTTCTACCTTATCGAATCTACCACAAGATACTTACTAGACCCCGATGAAGTAGAACCATATAGGACTCAACATAACAAGCATTATATACCCAAGTTACTGATTCTATGGGCTGTGTGTAGGCCTATTTTTTATATTGATGGGAATTATGTGTTTGATGGTAAAATTGGTGTCTTCCCCTACACTCAACGCATTCCATCCAAGAAAAATAGTATCAATAGAACTAGGGGAACACTTTTATTAACACCAATTAAGAAAATAAATAGGGATTTCATTAGAATGAAACTCATAGAGTAGGGCTGAGGCGTCGGGTTTAGCAGGAATTTAGTCCATGTGCAAATTCTAAACCGGCTCTTACGATTTCAATTCATTAAATAATCACTTTCTCTCTTTCACATCAGCAATTTAGCCTACTACTAAATCATCCCATTTTTTCTCTCATAGTGGTTGAGTTTATTTTGAGCCCACTCCATAGATCTCACTTGATTTTATTTATCCTACTCATTATTTCAACCTTTCATATTTAATTCAAATGAATTTACCTAACGAAATAAATTGAAACGTTAAATTTAATAATACACGTATAATTTTTTAATCGGATTTTATTATTTCAATTTTTTGAATTGAATTTTATCCTCGTTTAATATGTTTTTTTAAAAAACTTTTAAAATTTATACTTTTTGTGACCATTATATGTTTATGTTATAATCTTGCTTATAATATTATTTTTAAATAATTTACTGAAATTATTAATTCTATAAAAATATTAATAAACATTTTATATAAGAAAATTTGGGATGAAAGTAGTGTGAAAAGATTGGGTTTATTTGGCCCTATTTATAGCCAAAAATATTGAATTGAGTAGAACAAAGAAAATCACAAAAAAACTGGATAAGAATTTTTCAAAAAAAAAATCCCGTTTGGCCAATATAGTTGTTGGCCCACGTGGACAAACCACAGTCTGACACGTGGCTAGCGGCTAAATTTCCAAAAAAGCAGATGCTATTCGACACGTGGCTCAATACCGACTTGCCAAGGGTCAATGTGGGAAAAAATAGTGTGCAACATGATGCCACGTGGGTCTACCAGAGAGTGCCACGTGGCAGGTAGCAGGAGAGAAAATGGCCTGCGCTGACGCCCTTGCCAGAGCGTTACATGGGCTGGTCAGTCATTACATGGTCATGTCAGACAAATTAATTACAGAGCCGGATTAGAAATTGTAGCCGGAGCAGCAATGCAGCCCGCTCCGAGCCCCCACTGTGGGGATTTTCAGGCTTAGTTCCGTCCCAATTTTTAATAAATCCCGAATTGAGCCCCACTGTACATGCTATTAGGATTCAGATGTCATTTTTGTGGAGTTCGAAGCAACTGAAAATGAATGATTGAATAGTATTAGTTATAGCATTGAGTGTTCAATGAGCTTCCAAGTTTGGACACTTGAAACGAAACTCGAGATTCCGACGAATTTTGAAATTCTGGAAAATTTCCAGATTCCGAGTGATGGGGATGGTGGTTTGTGGCAGCGCAGGTGGCAGAGCGGTGGAGCAGGGGTGGTGGAGCGGCGGTGGTTATGGAGATGAAGAAGAAGAACTAGGGTATTTTTATCATTACATTTTTAGTTTTAAGACTGGGGGTATTTTAGTCCTTTTAGGTTTGGTCAACGCCAGAAATTGTCAAGTCAACGCCTGAATAGTGTAAAAAGGTTATATCGGCACATTTAGTGAAAACTTAGGGTTAGAATCGCATTTCAGATTTTACAGGGTTATATTGACACTTTTATAAAATAATATGGTTACTTTTGTATTTTGCCCTAATATATATCGAGTAAAATGCATTTCTAACCCTAATTTTAGGCCAAAAGTGCCAATATAACTCTGCAAAGTTAGAAAGTGTCAAAATAATCCTAACTTTACGATGTATATGTCAATCTTACCTTGGACGCCGATCAACTAAATGATCATTTTACTTACCCTTATATTAAAAAGATTAAAAAGAAATTTTAAAAGTGGTAAAGACAAAAAGGCCCTTCTTTCTCGTCTACTACCATGTCTTCTTCCCGTTTCTCTTGATCCCATGCCGCGACTGGCAGTACCTCACTGCGACTCAACCAAGCGAGCCGGAGCCCCTCCACCGTGACTCACCGCCTAGATACATTCGCGAGAGTCACACCAGAGAGAACCCTATCGAATACCTCAAATGACAACCGATTCACTTCGAACCTCCGATTAGCACCCGCTCCACAAACGCAACCGCTAATTACCACCACTCCGCTACGATGACAATCGATACCACCTGCTCCGCCGCTTCACAATTAAATGAACTGAGTAGTCAAATGATAACATCAATTTAAAAACGGGCTAACCATTCACTCTTACAGTCGATTAAAAAGGGTGTTGATAAATCACGCCCTATATTTATAAGATTACGTCCTAATACGTATATACACGTATAATACTAATTTTAACTTTTAAAATTAAAATAAAATCAAACTCCCTTTCCCTTTCCCTTGTTGCGCCACTGCCAACGCCGCCGCCGCCGGGAACATTCAGTCGTTCCCGCCCCCGCCCAGTCCCTCCCGCCGGTAGCCTAACCCCGCTAGAAAAAACCCTCCCTCTCCAGCTCCTTAGACCCTAGCCCAGCCCCACTTTCGTCCCCAGCCACCTGTCGGAACCACTGTCTTCCCCAGCCCCTCCCAAAGGAGCAGAGAAGAAAGGAGAGCCGGGAAAAAGAGAGCCTGGAAAAAGAGAGCGGGGCAAATGAGAACCTGGAAAATGAGAGCCGGGCAAACAAGAACCGAAGGCGCAGAGAAGAAATGAAAACCAGGCCGGGGCAGGGCGACGAGAGCGAGGCGATGAGAACGGCGAAGAGAATTGGGTCGGGGAACGCATAGGCTCCAGATTTCTCTTTGGGAAACACAATTGCTGGCCGGAGAAAACGCACTAGACCGACAAACATCCCCATCGCAATGGCTCCAAATCCCGCAGCTGATGAATTCAATCTCCGTGGTTTCGATTTCTTTCCTTCCGGCGACAAGGCGTCGATTCCTTTCCTCTCCACCCCACCGACGACCCCAAGGATGGCCAGAAACTCGATTTTGGCCATTGCCGACGAACACTGCTGCTGCTGCCACCACAAAAAAAATTGAATTAGATTTAAAAATAATTTATTATTATTAATAAATAATCATTTTCTTTACTCTTTAAAATTAATTCAAATTATATATAATATTTTAAGAGTCCGTCTCTTGAAAGAAGGTTTTTCCATAAGTCATGGAAAGACCAATGTTTAAAGTGTAAATTAGAAGAAATAAAGATAAAATTTTCGGGTTGCATGA
>JAULKM010069519.1:0-27996 GCA_032355605.1 Rubia tinctorum
ATTTCACCGAACTGCGTAACCAAGTTGTGTGTCTCGTGTTTATTTACTTTACATACTTGGTTAAGTTAGACCATGTTAGAAAATTGGATTACTAGTTAAACTAAAACGGTAAAACCAGTTTTTCAACCATGAATTCTATAAAATAGTTAAACCCACATATCAAATCCACAGATTTATTCATTTTCTCCCTCCTCAACCCCACGAGTTGAGTTTTTTTTCTTCAAAAATAGTGTATAAATATAATTTTTAAAACATGCAAATAGTCTCCAAGCATATATAGTTTGCTGGTTCACCCAACTTCAACCTGATTTTATTTTATGCAGGACACTCGTGCATGCCTCATAATGGATCCTCAAATCAAAATTCAGATTTGAGCCTCTGCTGTCAACGATGGTGTACCAATGTTACAGAGGAAAAAGATATTCTGGATAGAATCTATATATACTAAAGTGTAGGGGAGGGAGGGGAATTTGTAGCATTTTGCAGGGAAAATTTTATGCTTGTTTCTTTAGGCAAACTGGGTGAACTTCTTTGTCTGCTGGTCCTTTCTTTCCAATATCGACAACATACCTTAGTCCAAAGGGGAAACTGTTTATCAGAGGATTTTGAAATTCATTTATATTATCTTTTTTTTTCTAGACATAATTTTCAGTTGTCAGATTAAGCTGTAGGGCACCACACTTTTTGACTTTATTATTTTTCTTCTTCCTTTTAACCCTTTCAATTGATAGGACATCCTTCTCTCAAAGGGTACAGACATAAAAATATTCAGACACAAAACAATTGGATTGGGTTGCATAATTGGCTGTCAATTCTTCCTTTTCAAAACTTTATTGTTTTTTTTCTTCAAAATTTAGATCAATTGGACCAGATCAACGTTTGTAGTACCCATTGGGGTGTATCACGTCGAGGCTTGCTAAAGTGTCAAAATAGACCGTTATAACTTCAGCTTAGCCGTTATTATTTCACTGCTCTTTAAATTTATGTTTTGAAAAGAAAATTTCCGTTTGAGTAAAAAATTAAAAATCAACCATGCAGTCCGTGATAGAATATTAAAATTACACTGATGTATTAATTTATGTACGCAAAGTGGCGAAATAATTCTGAACTTTTCAAAAGTGTCAAAATGACCTTGGCCTTGTCTGAGAATTTGGTCAACGTTGATCTTCACCGGAAATGATGGAAATGATGGAAATGAGTGAAATGTCCTCATTTTAAAAAAATTACATAAAATGTGAATTTACCCTTACCCATACCATATATATCCTAATCATAGTTAGCCCATCTCTTTTTATACATTTTCAAAACCGTTTTGGTTTTCCCATTTTCTTCCGCCATCGTGAACAGTCATCGGTGTAAAGCACGCCGACGCACTCTTTCTTCCGCAGAACAATGCTAAGTGGTATATACCTATCCTGCAAAAGCTTAAACCTAAGACCCAGGTTGTTGAATGCTCGGGAATGAGCCAAGTCCAGCTCGCCGAAAAACAATCATCTCAGAGGAAAACACATAAGTGCTACTCACCACGAATCCCTCTAGTAGGCCACGATCTAGTAGAGGTGAACACATGACATAGGCCACGATAACATGATCAAGGAGCCTATAGGTAAGCACACAGAACACTGGTTCAGGTAAGCAACTCCATACATACTATCCCTCTAACAATATCCCAACCTAACTTGGGGATCAGAACTTCTCTCTGAGAAGAACCCCAGAGACTCTCTTGTAGGCACGAAGAAGAATGAAACTTTCCAGATTTTTCCCGAGGTCTACCATCATCTTGAAGGAACTCCTAGCATCAATGTCATCATCTATGGTGACGATTTTTTCTTTCTAGGTTTTAATGGTTCCCTGGAAGGGTTGGAAACCACCCCAGAACCAGCGCCTACGCCACCCACATGTAAATAACGAACCAAACACAAATCAAAATTAACAAACAAGACACCAAAAAAACTAGCAAGAAAAAGGCAAAAGAGATCGCATGCAACAACAAGCACAAATAACAAGCCCATGTAACCATGCCAATAGTAGGTGAAGAGTTGAGTGGAGAAGGAAAGTAAAGTAACAGGTGAAGAGTTCATTTGATCTTTGAAGTCAAGCCATGGGAATGATCGTGTCCACGGATAGCCTCATTAAATTTATATTCGCGAGTACTATAAAATTGACTAAAAGAACTCTCAAATCGGATCAACAGTTTATCCGTGGCGACGAAATCAAGTTGGGGCCAAAATTTGAAGAAGATGAACTGTATAACACAATCCATTCCCTGGAACATATAATTGTGCGGTTTAATGGCACAAATGGTGCAAATTTACACGGTACATCCCATGTGAATCATAAAACCATGCATTTCAATAGCACAAACTATGTTACAATTACATGGTTTGTGCCCTACACCATTGAAATGCGTGTTTCTGTGGCCTGTCCCCATTTTTCTCTCTCTTGAACTTATAAAAAGCCTCATTCTTCCTCCCTTTCATGGTGAGCCCGACTTGGGCTTCCAAAACCCTATGTTTTCTTCATATTTTCTTAGTTTTCACATGTTTCCATGGATTTTTACGAATTTTATATGGATTTTCATTAATTAGATTAGATTTGTGCTTTGTAGCTTAGATTGGTGAAGATGGAGGTAGATCCGAACTTGTTCAAAACACTTTCCCCCTCTTTCTTCATTCATTCCCTACCATTTATGGCTTTAAAACTCATTCTTGTTGTTGGTTTGATTATGGTAGCATAAACTTATTATCTTGGGGATATTTGTAAGAGAATTTGACTACCAACTAGTCAAACTCTTAGATTCATCTAATTTATGCTATTATTATCATTATTGCTTGATATTAAATTTTTATGATTTTGCATGCTTGATGCTAGGAAGTACAACTAATTGATTTTATTGCATGAGCTATCAATAAGCACGATAGTAAACCCAAGAGTATGTTGGCTTTTTGTCAAGTTTTATCAAAGGTCAATGCAAAGGTCCTATTAAGAGTGACAAGTATGTATGATTGTTGATTCTTTGGGTGAATAAGACTATAGGACTTAATTGAATTAGACTATTAAGGATGAGGAGAGACCCGACAACATACTCTCACGATATTTATCAATCTTATGGGGTTGTAGTCTAGTTCTTAAAGTCATGTCACGTGTTTGTAGTAAACTAGTCCGGATAAAATTCTAGAGGGCAACTAATGAGATACTAATGCTCTAAGTGGCACAAGATGGGTTTAGAGTTGGTGTTCCCAGTGGAGGTCCCGACGAGTCATGCTAATCTTGTGTTTAATTTACTGCGATGTCGGGTTTATTAACCATTGTGGTGAAGGCTAGAGGGGGATAGTGGTTTTATCACCCTTCTAGCAAAAACATGCGGAGGTGAGAGTTTTGACAATGGGGGAGAACCAGGAAATTGTTCATCGTTCACGATCGGGAGATATTACATATATTAATCAAATCATACTTATGTGAATCGGTGTTGAGAATCAAATCGAGAATGTCAACTGCGTGATGCAAATACCCCCAAGATTATTAGTACCATACTTTATCTCGTAGTTTATATCTATATGCTTGTAGTGGTAAATTAACTATTTCAAATTAAAACCCCCAATTTTCTCTAATCATGACACACAAACTTGGTGACGCTTATGTGTGAATTATGTGACTATCTTTTAAACCCTGGATCTCTTTAGACGACACCCAAACTTACCTCAATCTACTTTCTAGTAGTTTGGAGTGAGTGAGGGAAAAAACTATAAATTCCTATCTTTGATTGTCGCATTCTGGGTTTTGTAACAATTCCTAGGTGTGCGTCAATATGCTTGGAAAAATTCTGGCAAACGACACAAATGGGAATCTCTTGCATTCCTCAACGCGAACCTAGCCCTCCCCTTATCCAGCCAACCTAAAAACAACTTACCTAGTCTAAAACCCTAAATATAGAGTACACAACCATCATAACTTGGAAATAGGCCAACAAAAACTTAAAACACTTCGTAGTATAGAAATAACAACCTCATCTTGGCACGGTTGCAAGTCAATTGCCCACAGCTTCGTATATGCCTGGAAAACCACCAACCAGCGACATAATTTCTCAATCACCGACATCCAGACCACGAGTCTCTAAAACTAATCTAAATAGTCCTACTTTATCAATTAAAAACAACTTCAAAACACCACGTATTCAACCAGTCCCAAACCTATGAATGCCCAAATATCAGGCATAACACACTACCAATCCAAACACAACACATCCACTAGAAGCCAACACATCCTTTGGAAAGCCAACACCCTTGAGATATAGCAACCCAAAAAGGTAATAAAACCTCCAAAACACACCTAAAGTACCAAGTTAAATGCCTACCACTACCTTGCAAAAGCATAATATAAAAAACATACAAATAATTACAGACACAAATAAACATCTCAATGAAAACATTAAAAACCTACGCTTACAGGAAAACATCTCCAAAAAATTAATAAAAACACATAGTCAAAGCTAAATGAGAACCCCCATTTACCAACTACCCATCTCGGTGGCAACGTTATTAGTCGCCCCTGTGCAGCTTCCCTCCGCCTCGCTAGTATAACCAAACGAGGCTGATTAGGCTGTTGCAGAGGATCCGCATCCATATTAGTCCGGACATCCTCTTCTCTAGACACCTCATCCTCATACTTATCCACCTCATACTTCACAAACTCGTCAATCAAGGGCAGTACTGTTATCTTCTCCAACTCTTTCACAAGAGAGAAAGGATGGTCATCGTTCCCAACCTTCCAAGAAAAATCCTCATCCAACTCTTTCTTAGCATCCACCACAGACTCGGAAATAGTGCTGGCATATTCTAATCCCTCGATATTCATATTAGGGTTCTTAACACATATGCTCTCCAACGTATGCCACCACTCCACGTCCGCGATTTTGAAATACATTTCAACGAAGATGTTATAAAAACCACTTTTTCCATATTTTTTTCATCAAAACCTGAGGGTACCTTGGATCCGTGGGTCCCTCAGTCCGCAGCTTACATAGTTGCTCAACCAGCACTTCATTCACCTGATCCTTCTGATCGCTCAAACTTTGCGCAGTAGTTATCTCTATCTCCAAATTAATGGTTATCCTTGGATCGCTTCATCTCTCCTTCGAACTTAGCCACCTGATCATGCAAACCCTTCATCATCTTGGTAAAACTAAATGCGCGTCGATCCATAGTTACCATTCCACCACCCAACTAAAGCCAAGCAAGCCATTCTTAACAAACATGCAAAAAAAGTTATTATAATAAAATAAAATAAACACGGTCATCATACCTCGGTCACTTAGCCAAATAATGCAACGAGATCCTACGAATCTTCTAGGGTGAGTCCATCAGGGGTGGATATTCCCCCAACCTTATCATCTTCCGCACCTTTTGCTTCTGCGCCAACAGGCTGAAGAGAGGAAACCACCTCACCCTTGTTAGTCATTATATCACCTCGCTTAGAAACCTTCGTGTCATGGATCTTTCTTGGGGGATGCCGAGTCATATCCATCAGTTAGGAATGGGAGGGTCAATATTTGACAATGTCATTCCTACGCGAAGAATAGTACCATTCATAAGGACATACAATAAGCCTAACAAGCACAATAAAAAGTGAACACACAAATGGTATAATAACATTAAAATCGATAACTCATTTCACCATCGTCTTGATTACTTTCATGACATGCAGGGTCAAATATCACGATCCTGCTTTTCTTCGTGAATCTCCCTAACTTATCAGATTTCCTATCGAAGGGAATAATGGATTTTCATGTAGGCATTGTCTTAACTTTCACGCCCTTAACATAAAAATTCCTCTTTTTCCATAGCCTGCAGTTGTTAGCAAAATCCTTCACAAGTTGAATCCCAGACATACCGGGATACAACGTAATCAACCCTTGTTTACCTACACTTCGCAATTGATAAAACCTAATAAAATCACCAATTTTGACCACCCATTAGAGCATTTTTACATACTTCTTCGTACCCACTCATCATGGCCATGCCACTCAAATATAGTTGGGCGAGAGCAACCCCGTAATCCTCCAATACACCCACCACAAAATATGACATGTGGAGAGTCAAGCTATACAAGAAAAAATGCTCATAAACACAAAGAAGGTCATTCGGGAGGGGGGGTCCATACCCTTTCACCGACAACATGCAATACGATCTCACACCCATTCATTGAAGGATGGTACTGCTTCAGATCTGCTAAGGCACTCTCAGTCATGATACTATCTTTATCTTCCATATTATTGCTATCCCCTCCCCCAACCACATCATCTTTCCCAACGATCACTCTATACCCAGAAACCATGTCATCATGCACAATCCCACTATTACCTATATTACGATGGGCATCGAAGGACGATGATTCGGGATGAATAACCACCATATTTGCAATTTTTTTAATTAAAATAGAGAGGGTAAAACCAAAATAATATCTTTAATTGTCAACAGCCTTAGAGAACCACCACACAAAGTCCGCTAATGCTCCTGTAAACCAAATGAATAAGTTAAGTTCTATTATCACATTGAGAAAAACCACACAAATTCTGCTAACTCCCTGTAAACCAAATGAATAAGTTAATTTATATTATCACATCCTTAGGCTTTTATACACATATCAAATACACCAAACATATAAAGTCTCAATTCAAAAACTCACTTTTTTGAGGCAATAAGTAACTTTTATCAGTTATGAATAGGAGTTATCACTCATTAAACATGCTCCGAAATAAGTACTTAACATGTCATTATGCTTGCATATCCCCCTTCCCATCCATTTTCATGACAACGTATCCCATTTCCCAAAGATAAAGGGATACTAATTGTAACACTCCCACCTCGATCACCTTGCTCATTCGAGTGTATTGCGTCGAGTTAGGTTATGTTACCGAGCGCCCAACTAAAGTAGGGTCTCTCAAATGTGAAGAATCGAGTAATACAATTATGCGGAAGCGTGATACAATCTGTAACCTCAAATCTTAATTCACTATCACATAATAAATATACAATCCAATTAAAATTTTAGGTTTGCAATTATGCAAGAATAAAATCTAAAGTTTCATGACTAAAGGTCTATACAATTATTTTGGATCCTAACTCAAAATATATAAATGCTTCACTCGCTGAAATTTTCGTTCACTCTCGCACATTCGATGTACCTGTTGGGTTTATTTAAACTACGGTGAGCTCCCTTTCTCAGTGAGATTCATCGCATATAATTGTCAAATTGAATTTAATGATCACATAATTACAAATAAGCACATAAGTCCTAGCACAAAATAAAATGATGCGGGCGGTCATATCAAGTCATAGTCAAGCCCCTATATGGGTACTATGACTAACAAACTAAGCATTGATCAAAAGCATCCACTTTCAAGATTGCCTGAAGGCTAGGTGTTCAATATCTTTTCTCGTTAGCCGCATCTCCTCACATGTTCACTCATGAGCTCGTATCAGTTAACAATTAGTAATGCTAGCATACCGAACACTGGATGCAGATGATCTAGTCGTACGGTCCAGCCTTTCTATTCCCGTCAATTTTGACCAAACTACAATCACGTCGGGGACCCCGAATTCATCAAGAACAAGTTCAGTTCAACTAGCAAAGAGCATGCAATCAAATAGACATGACAAGATAAAGTACAAGCCGGTCATACACATAGATCAATCAAGTTGAGTTTGATGTGATAAAGTACACACTAGTGGAAAACCTTTGATTAAAGGCAGCATTCAGAGGTGGTTCTCTGGAAATCCCCAGGAACCAACTTCAATTAGCCCTTCTGAATTCGAAAGCTCCCTAAATCAGCTCCCACCCCAAATTTAAGGCATTTAAATTAATTTCAATGGCGGTTCTCATAAAACTGCCTTTGATTCGTTACGGACAAAGTTAATTTTTGTTATAATCGCCTTTAATCAGTGTTTGTTACAAAATCAACTATCTGAGGGACTTCCGATTGAGGAACATATTGTTTATCCCATGGACTATGATCTAATTAAGTTTATGAATTCAGATTTTTAATCGTGTCCCGCTTTCAAATCCGTAACAGTTTCAGCGATTTGTGTAAGGTTGTATATAGCTTCCGGACTCGAAGGTTGAGTTGGTGATTAAAAAAACGTAATTCAGTCAATGTTGTAAGAAAACCTCATTTTAAGGATAACCAATGGGGTTCGGACTTGATGAAGAACTAATGTAGCCGCCCATGTGCATTGGATAAGGTATATGAATTTGTACAATTGAATCACTAGGTACTGGGTTAAATTCAAATTTTGAGTGATTTTTTTGTTCATTGAATTAGTTTTGATGCCCTATTTCCTTTCATGAATGTTTGAGGAAATTTATATGTTAAGTGGATATTTATTGCATTTCATTTTTGGTGATTGACTATGGATAGAATTGACTTGATTCGTAGAGATTTGAGAAAATCACCCGATTACATCCCTTTGGTAAAATCCTTTATTGTGGTTGCTTTTGAACATGCTTTGAAGAATGGTGTTGTTAGGGCTAGTTTTCTATGTAAGGATTTTAAGAATGATGTATATTTAGGAAGAAAGAAGTTACGTGAACATCTTATCATCCTAGGGGTTCAAACTAGTTACACCTCTTGGGTGTGGCATGGAGAGTTTGTTATGCATAGTGGTGAATATGTTAGTCGCAAATAGGTTGAGTATTTAGATTTAAATGATATATTCGAGGAGATGGTGGAGGATATGCTAGAGAATTTCACGGTAAACCCGAAGTCCTTGAAGCATTGCAAAATGAAAAGAAAACGTCGTTGTACACCGGTTCTAAGCATTCAGAGTTGAGTGCCACTTTGCGAATGATGAATTTGAAAGTGAAATTTGGGTGGACTGATAAAGGCAGGACAGAGACCCTTAAACTAGTTAGGGAATTACTTCTTGAAGGAAATCTTTAGCCTGACAGATTGTACGCTGCGAAAAGAGTTCTTTGTCCTATGGGTATGGAAATGAAAAAAAATTCATGCTTGCTCGAATAATTGTATGTTGTTCAGAGGGCCAGACGATGAGGACCGAGACATATGTTAGGTATGTGGTGAGTTCCTTTATAAGTTAAAGCGATGAGGCATTGTGGTTGAGGCTGATGCTGATTTGATGTCGAAGAAAAAAACACTGGCTAAAGATTTATGGTATCTCTCTATCATTCCCCGGTTGCAGAAGTTATTTGCTTCCAAAGAAGATGTGAAGTTATTGTGTTGGCATTCTGAGAGAGATCGACCTGTGGATGACGTGATTAAACATACGTCCGACGGTGAGCAGTGGAAAAATATTGATGCAATGTACCCCGAATTTAGTGTAGAGCCCAGAAATTTGAGACCTGGCCTTTCCACAGGATGTATGAATCCATTTGGTAATATGAGCAGCACGCACAACTCGTGGCCTGTTATATTATTCATATACAATCTTCTATTGTGGTTGTCAATGAAACAGAAGTATGTGTTGTTATCGATAATGATATAAGGTCCTAAGCAACCTGGTAATGATATAGACATATACCTTGCTCCTTTTGTGGATGATTTATTGATGTTGTTCAAGGATGGGGTCCGCACCCACGATGGTTGTGCAGGAGAAGACTTCACATTAAAGGCGTTGTTATTTTGTACAATAAATTACTTTTCTGCATATGGAAATTTATCCAGGTACTCGGTCAAAGGGCATTACGCTTATCCATTGTGTGAGAATAAAACCTCATTTTGTCAATTAAAGCATGGATGTAAAACCATATATCAAGGCCACAGGAGATTCATCATGATGATCACCCATGAAGATCAGCAAAAAAAAGGTTCAATGGGGAAGTAGAGAAGAGTGGCACCGGTACCGCTAATGGGTGTTGAGTTTTATAAGGGATTTAAGGAATTTCCTAATGACTTTGGGAAGAAGAAGCGTAAAGTTGCAAGTAAAGGAACTTGGAAGAAATGCTCAATTTTTTAAAACTTCCTTATTGGAAGGATTTGGATGTATGACATTGTCTTGATGTAATACACATTGAGAAGAATGTGTGTGATTATTTGGTTGGGACAATGTTGAATACCCCGGGCAAAACAAAGGATGGTTTGAAAGCTCTGCTTGACTTGGTTGAAATGGGAATCAAGAGCAGTTTGGGGCCTTTCAGGAGTGGTGATTATTGTTATCTTCTACCTGCTTGCTATTCCATGTCTCTGTCAGAGAAGAAATCATATTGTGAGACATTGAGTAGTGCGAAGGTGTAAGGGACTAACTCGTCTAACATAAGTTTGTGCATTTCTTTGGATGAGTGCAAGTTGGTTGGATTGAAATCACATAATTGCCACAGCTTGATGCAGGAATTGAATATCAACACCATTAGGGAATCTTTACCTTCTCATGTGCATTACAAAACTCCGTTTGTTCTTGAAGTCCATCTGTTCAAAAAGAATTATTCCTAGAAAGCTTGACCGTTTGTAATCGATGATAGTCAAAGTTTTGTGTCAGATGGAAATGTACTTTCCCCGTCATTCTTTGATATAATGGTCCATTTGATTGTTCATTTGGCTAGTGAGATCAAGTTTTGTGGTCCTGTATTTCTGAGGTGGATGTATCCGTTCGAGAGGTATATGAAAATCTTCAAACATTTTGTGAAGAACCGATATAGACCGGATGCAAGTATTTTTCAGCGTTACGTGGCAGAGAAGGTGGTTGAGTTTTGTACAGATTATTTAAAGGAAGTAGATTCCGTCGGTATCCTGAAAGTTAGTCATAAAGGGTGGATATGGGTCAAGGGGTAAGGATGGGTAAGCTACTAAGTCCTAGTGTGGAAGATTTGTGTTCGGCCCACCTCTACATTCTTTGCAATCACGAAGATGTTGTCTCCTATATAGAGATTCACATGGATGAGACACGAGTCAAACATCCAACGTTTAATATAGCACGTGTTCTCCGACAACACTAGAGATTTTTCTTCATGGCTACAATCGCACATCGCGATTGGTGATCATCCACGTTCGGTGAAATGGTTGGCCCGGAGACCCTTGGGTATAGTTACCTCGTATGGTGGTTACGATATCAATAGATTCAATTTTTCCACCAAATCAGCCGATAATAAGGGTGTGTCACAGAACAGTGGTGTGACACTTTTGTCCGAGGCTTTGCATGTTGGAGGTGCAAGTGAAAAAAATCCCATATATGCCCAGACTTGTTACTTTGAAACAATAATCGAGATATGGGAGCTTGATTATGTAACCATGAAAGTTCCTGTTTTTAAATGTCAATGGGTAGATGTGAACATCGGACACAAAATAGAATATATGGGATTTACCCTAGTTAATCGTAGTCGAGTTGGTTGGAGAGATGATCCATTCATTTTGGCATCACAAACTCATCAGGTCTTCTATGTTAGAGGCCCTGTAAATCCTCGGTGGGAGGTTGTTGTTGAAGGGAAAAGAGCGTTTAGCAAAGGAAATGATAGCGAAAATGTTATTTGCTTTGGTCAAAATACTTTGAATGAACCCTATTTTGAAGAGACTTTTATTTTTGAGGATGATACGAGTGTATATGGGTTCCTAGGACGAACATACCATGACTAGGGAATCTAGGTCGATAGACACAGAAAGGTCTAAAAAAGGAGAAAGAAATTGAAAAATATTGGGAAGACGAAGAAACAAAAGTAGGGCTCAATTTATTTTGTGTCTTAGTTGCTTATTGTGCTTTAGGAAGCATCACCCGAACCAGTTCCAGATCCGGAAGGCAGTCAGCTGAAATGGTAAAAATGATTTAAAAGAACATTCAGCTCTGCGTCAACTTTGTAAGCCAAAGAAATAACTTATTCAATGAGGAAAGATCTTGGAAGCACATACGTTACTCAAAAATTAAAAAGATTTAAGATCTATCCAATTCATTCAAAATAATCCACATCAAGTACAAATTCATTCATCCATCAGGAAATCAATTCCAATACTGTCAATTGCAAATATATAATCTATAATTCACTTAAATATCACAACCTAATCTACACATTGTTCATCAAACAGAAGAGTTTCTCCTAACTCTTGATGTAGTAGAAGATGCCAAGTGAACCTCGTATGCGCACTGACTTCGTTCCAACTTCCAAATGTGCTCCCTCATCTGAAACAGTTCACCACATACCCATTTCTAGCATGCCCTGGACCCTTTCATGAAAGTAGTGTATGTTTCCTCTGAAGTTAAAGTAATGGTTAACATAATTTTAATTGTATATGTTAAAAATAAATAAAGTTGTTCAATTGTGTTTTATACTTTGTTCAAATCTTGGCCTCTTGTTCGGCTGCGGCCCATTACCTGGCTTGTGAATTTACAAGGTCCGATATATATCATAGAGAGGCTTGGCCACTTTAGTCTGACTACCCTTATGTAGACCCAATTGCCATCGTCAGGAAACACATTCTCGTGACCTTGTACGAACATTCTATAAATTCATTTATTACCCACATACTAAGGTCAATAATGTACCCGTTCACCCTTGTTGCATAATCACCTCCCTATTTCTGATGAAAATTGCTATAAAATTGACACACTTCATCAAAGTGTACCGGTTTATTTATGGTGAATAATTTCAAAACATGTTGGTATTCAAAACATGCACGGGATCAGCTAGGCCTCCGCTATGATACACATTAAGATCTAGGGCATAATAATCTAGCAATTTACCATTTCAGCATAAATAATTGTACCTTGATTGAGCTTTGGGAGATACGAACCTAGCCATTTCACCCTCAATTGAGCTTGATCTCTTAGAAGCACTTCCTTTTGAGCGGCCTTTTCCCCATTTCCACCTTGTTATGATGAAAACGTGATTAAGGGCTACCCGCATGAAATTGGTGTTTGAAAATTTGGTTGTCCTCTGGTTTTCGGAACCAGAACGACACTCTCAATCACAAATTAGGGTTTTCAGTTGGTTAAGTTGGGCATTTTGCCCATTTGCTGTAGCATCCACTCTTCCGAGTTTGGAAAGTTGTCACCTAGTTTACAAAAAAAAAAAACTGATGCAGAGGTTACGATTTAGGAACATTGAAAAAAGCCAATTAACAAAATGAGTGTCCGAACCTAGTTTAGACCTGAAATAACACATGAAGTCGGAACCTACGTTCCGAGTTTGTAAGTTCAATCGGCTCCACATTACTAACACGTGAAAATTAAATCAGAACTCGGAAGCAGAGGGGGTGATTTCAATCCATCATCTCTTTATATTCAAAATGGGGCTGAGCTTGACCAGGTTTGGACCGCAATGTACACATGAATGGGTACCTCTCTTCCGAGTTAGTAAGGTCAAACCACTCCACAATATTAACATATGAAAAAGGAATCAGAACTCGGAAGCAGGGGGTGATTTTATTCCATCAATTATTTATTTTCATAATGTGGCTCAATTGGACCAGTTTCGGACTGTAATTGTCACATGAATCAGAAACCTGTGCTTACGAGTCCGGAAGCTCATCGGCTGTACTACTATACATTAGAATCTAGATTAGCCTAAATATTCCGAGTTCGGACTTCAGTCGGCTGCGTATATTGCATTGGCCTAACAGAATTCCAGGCTCGGAAATTATTTGTGTGTGATGGTCAGATAAGTAGACCACCCTCAAATCAATAACTTCCAAAGTTATGCACTATTAGGAGACATTGTTCGATCAAAGGGGTTTAAATAAAATGAACAGATCAATCACAAAATGCAGAAGACATTGTGTTTATTGGAATGCCGGGTTTATTGGAATACCCTCCATCACGTAATTGAATAGCATGAGGTTGCCTATTGTTGGCTCGCAAACATGCCCTCCCGGTGGTAAAACATTCATACAAATCCACTCGTATACTAGCCTCTGCTCAACTGTTAGTTTACTAACGTCGTAGCGCTCATCCTGACCCGGGGCATCCTCTACCCTGCCAAACTACTTCTTACCCATTGCAATAGGGCACAAGGGTGTGGATTCACTAACACCCATCCACTGTTGTTGATGGTAGATTTCAAAAGGACCATCGGGATTGTTGGGCCTAAGTTTTGTTGGAGCATACTCATTCCTTAAAACAGTGTTAATTGTGTACTTCATGACAGTGACATTTATTTTGTTCACCATGGTCATCACTATTGCCAAATTTCTAACCTAAATTAGCTTAGAATTGGACAACCTCACCCATATGAACATTTTCCTCTAAACTCATCAGTTTGTCCATACCTTGATTTTCAAAATAGGGCAAACGACTTGGAAAGCCCCTGAACTCCCTCCATCGTCCCCATTTAGCCTCTTTTTCATTTTTTTTTGAACACTATTGGCCCCCAATTAACAAAACTGTTAAATTTTGGCCCTTTCGTCTGGTCAAAACGTTAACTTCAGTCAAAAGAGATAAATTTAAGGGCAAAGTAGTATTTTCATATTTTCCTTTTCTCTTTCTCATTTTCTTTTTTCTTTTTTCCTTTTTCTCCATTCCCTATTTTTCTCCTTTTCTTTCCTTTTCTTTTTTCCTATTTGCCGCCAGCTTCTTATCTCCCGCCGCCGCCAGCTTCTTTTTTCCCGCCTCCACCAGCTTCTTTTCTCCCACCGCCTGCTTCTTTTCTCCCTTCTCCAATTTGAGCAGCATTGCCCTCCTCTCATTTTCTCCCACCGATTCGAGTAACGCGTGATTGGGATGGGAAGTAGCGAGCCAGGACGGTGGTGACAAGGGCTGGGATAGGTGATGGCGGGCTGGGACGGTGAAGGCGAGGGCTGGGATGGGCGGTGACCAACGGTGTTGAATTGAAGAAAATGAAAAGCCACTGGAAAAAATTTCATTAAGCTGTTCAGAGTGTGACTGCGTGTAAAAATGGATGGAGGAATGGATGCAAACAAGAACCGGTGGATTGAGGAGTGGAGATTTTTCAGAGAGAATCTAGAGCTCAATTTCGATGTACCCGCCGAAATTTCACTCTCATCGGTATCTTTGGCCTCACCATTCCGGTCTTGGTGTACAAAGGAATCGTCTGCGATTTCCATATGCAAGACGAGGTCGTATGAAGGCCTTACAAGAATTTCATATGAGCGTTTTGAAGTTTGTGTAATAATGGTGGCTGAAGTTAACTAGCTTCTTCTTTAGGACACAAACAATTGTGTCTTTTCTAGTCCATTTTCTCGAAATCACTCTGTGTATCCTAATTTCATGGCAAAAAAAAGGATCAATATATTTTTACCAAAATCAATATCTATTTTGAATTTGATCGCAAAATCCATTGGTACCGTCTTCTTCTTTCGCAATTGGTGGGAAGAGGATGAGAGGATGTGGGGGAGCTTGGAGGAAACCACGGTGCGGGAATGGGCATGAGGAAATGCCACCATCTCCGGCTGTTTCTGTGGTGGTGGAGGTTAATGGCGAGGGGATTTTGAAAGGCTGCGGTGATGGAGAGGGCTCCTCGGCAGTGAAGGTGGTGAGCACGGTCCCAGTTAAGCGGAAGGAGCGGCATAGTTGGAGTGTGTGTCGGCGAGTGGATGGTAGGCATAGACGACGGTGTTCATGTGGCGGCACCGCTTCTAGTAGCGATGGACGAAAAGTGAGGATGCAGAGAAGAAGGTCAGGGGAAAGGGAAAAGGAAAAAGAAAAATTAAAATGTGAAATTAAAAATTAAAAATTTGCCCACAAATTTAACGCTTTTGACTGAAGTTAACGTTTTAACAAGACGGAATGGTCACAAATTTTCATTTTTGTCAATTGAGGGGCCAAAAGTGTTCAAAAAAGGGCTAAAAGGGGACGATGGAAGGAGTTCATGGGCCTCCCAAGTTGTTCACCCTTGTCTTTATAAATGTACTTTATATTTGTTTTGTTATTTGATTTGAATTTAATTAAATCTGTGTTGTTGAAAAGTTGGGCCTGAGATCTGGCCAGAAACTCTTGTTGCTATGAACTACCGAAAGTAGAATCGACATCGACTTTGCTTTCGGTAGTTTTTTTAAAAAAAATTCTGGAAATAAGACATGCAATATCGCACCAACGTCATCCTTTTTTTACTGTTGTTTCATTTTTTTAAATTTGAAAATATGATAGGCGATGTCGCACCTGCCTATGCCTTTCTTTTTGTACTGTGGTTAAATAGGTGCAATGTCGCACCATAGTTGCTCCATCATACTTTTTACCTTGGTTATTTTTTTAAAAAAACGAGGTAAAAATATTTTTTACCTCAATTTTGAACCGATGTAAAAAGTATACTTATGACTACACCTACATTTACCTCTGTTTTTAAGGGCTGAAAATCGAGGTAAAACCTCCTCCAAAATTGAGGTAAAAAGTGTTGTTTCTTGTAGTGGTATCATTCAACGAATACTTAGAGTTGTTTAAGAACAATAAAACTCAAAGTTGTTTTCATACTTTCCAAAGAACTCAGTGTTATTTTTTGGTTTTACCTTGTATATAATTGTGAAAATGGGTTTAAATAGTTAATAAATAGTACTCTGGAATGCCCTTATACTCTCTACATTGTTAATTTACCATACCTACTCTATTATCCCGCTTCATCAAAGTGTTAGATTATCGACAATGCAAAGGTTAAATTTAAGAGACTCAAAGGGTCTGGGAAGACCTTTATTTATAATGTCCGCAATTTAAAGATCAAAATACACACGGTACTTTGAAATTGGATTCTAAGCAAGAAATATAACACTATTATTTTCACACAACTGCAAAGGAGGCCAAGAGACGACACTATATGATTATGAAGAAGATTCATCAACCAAGCTAACTCAGCCGAGTGTTAGCCATAGAACGGTACTTAGAATCTGAACTGGAGCGAGACACTTTAGACTACTTCTTGGTGCTCTACCGAACTAAGCAATTGCAAGCATGCCGAAAAACAGGGGAAACAAGTACCCCCCATTAGACATGTTAGCACTATAAAAAATGTCACATGTATTTTTTACCTAATTCAAGAAAAATCTATCTAAGGTTGGAATTATTTCAAAGCCTAGGAAGTACTTAAGCAGGCCAAAATTTGTGATGGAAAACTTGCAGTGAGCATGGTTAATGAAGTGACGAAAAAAGAGCATTGTCATTACCAGTAAGATAATGTCATCAAGATAAACTAGTAGATAGAGAAGAGATTGTCCTCGAGCAAAAAAAATAGAAAAGTATCCGCATAATTGCACACAATGCCAAGATACAGAAGAAGTGAACTAAAATGCAGAAAGCAAGTCGTAAGAGCTTTCTTGAGATCGTAGAAAGCCGTACAAAGGACGAATGACATGTTCTGGATGAAGGGGATCTCGATAATCTAATGACTGCTCCATATAAACAAGAGAACCAAGAACATTATCTAGAACAATATTCTTAACATCTTATTGATGAAGGGGCCACTTGTGCATCGTTACAAGGGAAACTATAGTATAAATAATTGAAGCATTCACAATAGGATTGAAGGTCTGATCATAATCAAATACAAGAAGCAAAGAAAACCCCTGAGCAACCAATCACATTTTGTAATGATCAATACAACCATCAGAACGATACTTCTGATTAAATAACCATTTGAAACAAACAATGTTGACACCAGAACGATGAGGAAACAACTCCTAAGTTTGGTGATGATGAAGAGCTGCCATTTTTTCATCCATGGCTAAAATCCAATTCGATCCTTTAAAATAGAACAATAACTACGATACTCAGTGTGGGCAAGCAGATCAAAGGGAAGCTGAAAACCTCAGAATAATATTTAGGAGTTAACAAACAAGTATCTAGTAAAGATTATGCTTAGTAATAGGCTACAATTCATACTCCCTCCATCCCAACTAAATTTACAGAATTGCTTTTGGCCTACTAATTTAGGTGGGCTAATGTGGCAGTGCACAAGGGTTGAAAAAGAGGAATATTTTTGTCTGCTAACTTCATGCACATGGGTTAAAAAAGATTTCAATATTCTTATTCATATGAAAGGATAATTTGTGGATTTCATTGCCCAATGTTTTTACCAATTTAGGTTAGTTTCAAATTGTGCTAATTTAGCTGGGACAGACGATAATAGAAATTCTGTCATTTTAGTTGGAATGGAGGGAGTATACCATAAATAGTACTCCCTCCGTCCTATCTAGATTTGCACTGCCATCAATATCAATCTGTTCATGAAATATGTTTAACCGTTAATATCTTTACATATGTATAATAACGACAATTCAACTTAGAAACTACTTTTTACGACGAATTAAAAAATATCATATACGATAAAATTATTATTCATAAATCTATTCAAATATGCGGTCAAACTTTGATAGAGAATAGTGTCAAAAAGTATAAGTGCAAATAGAGCTGGGACAGAGGGAGTAATTATTATCATACTTTAGAGTTAGTATGTGCATACATTTGGTGTAAGTATGTAATCCCGAGTTACTACGAAAATGTGAAGCTATCAATGGATTTACAAGAATTACAAAAACAAGAGCTGAAGAGGAAGACTTAAAGACCTACCATTGACCCCCCAATGTGATTGAAGATGAAAATAGAAGACCGGTGAAAATGAAGGATTGAAGACCCATTTGTGATCAGACTGCGGCCATTGTTGGCCTAAACCTTAGAAGACCACCTTGTTAGATTTTTGCAGTCGCAGTGGAGAAATCTGTGGCGGTAAGTATTGTGTACATTCCCAAGAAGCCCGAATTTTTGGCTGATTTTGTTATCTTTGGTTTTGCAGGAATTTCATTAATGTTGACATTCTATTTACTTTCGTATTTTAGGTTAAAGTCCAATATTTGTAGGATTATATTTGTTTCGTATTCTTATAATAATTTGGTTTTAATTCATATATCTCTTTTATTCTATTTCTAGTTAGATATGTACCAGTATCAATAGCATAGATGTTCCATAGAATAAAAAAATTGATTATCTAATATTAGAATTCATCAAATACATGATTTCTTATTTTCCTTGGATTTTTTCTATGGAGAAATTAATTTGTAGTTTCATTTGACGATTGGAAACAACATTGATCTGGTTGTGAGGTTCAAATTCTTGTTAATTTATTCCTATATACTGTATTGATTCTTTTATTCTTGAATTATGTATATTGTGTTGATTTATCTAGGTTGATCATCTAGATTAATTGATATTATTCACATTGCAATGATTTATGGGTTTGTATAGTATATATGTTAAAGTAGCGATTCATCATTGCTTGAGTTTATGGTTATGACTCATGTGTATTGTGAAAGAAAACTGATTGCATGTGATATTAATGTATGGCTACGATTATTGTTGCTTGTATCTAATATAATTCTAGGTCTTATTATTATTGTCAATTGAGTTTTGATTGGTTATTGGAAGCAATTCATTGAGTATTATCATGGTCATGTTGTTTGGAAATTTATTTATTGACCATATTCATGCTAGGGTGAATATTTATTTTTCTTGTAGGAATGGTTATCCTACCATAATAGAGTAGTAATAATGATCAATGTACCAAAACTATACCTCTGAGGAAGGAGACCTCGTACGAGTATATACAGACTTGGAGATATTCCGTTGGGTGACTAGGATTCGGCCCAGGGACAAGTGTGACAGGGCCTTAGGCCAAGGTGGAATAAGGGTCGAGTGTTCGACCTAGAAGGATATCATAATGTTCTAATCTTTCGATCCAGTAGATAATATTATCTAACCTTTGGCGTAAGAATATAGTAGCAATATGTAGTATAGCCTGAGGAGAAGCTTGGGCTCAAGCTCTCATCAAATGATGACTATGTATACTATTTTACAAATTTATACAAGAGTTACAATAATCAATATAAAAGTCTCTATCCTAGAAACCCCACAAATTAACTTCACTTATCTATTCTATTACTTTGAAAAAAATGAAGTAAAATTCTTCTTTAGTTCACCAATGGACATTTAAGGGTGGCAATTGTGTTTGTGAACCATGCCGAGTATATTTCATTGCTATCCTAGCAGGTTTAACATAACAATTATAACATGTTTAATATTGCAATATTTGTTATTAGTTCATATATTCGAACAACATGAACCAGGAGGATTGACATGGTTCACCTAACCCACATTATAAAATAAAGTTAAAAATATCAAACCCAAATCCTAACATGTTTAATAAATGAAGCTCAAATCCAACCCAACCCATCCCGTATAACCAGATTTCATTTCACTAAGTCCCTTATCCTAATCACATGCTTAAACCCAATTCCAAACCTTAGACCATTCAATATTTTGAACAACTTACCACCAACAATTACAAATTCAATATTGTTGGAGTAAACTGATAAAATTGTATTCCAACAAAATGGTAAAAATCATTTGGAAGATGTTGGAGTAAAGTTTCAAATTTGTATTACAATGGAACTATAATATAGTGTTTGGTGATTGTAATAAAACTTTCTTAGATATCAATATGAGTCGCGTTATGTGCACTTTCGTTAAAGAATAATTTGACCCTATTATAGCCCTGGGTTATACGAATTACCTTCAAGGATAAAACAATGAAACAAAACCTCTAGTTCTAGGCAAGAATCGAGAGGATGATTTTTTAGTAACAATGTTTTTGGTTGCTGGGCAAGTCTAAGATTTTATTTTTTAATTTTCCCTTGTGTTTCTTTGTGTATTTTCCATGCATGCGTATGCATGTATATATAGGAAAAAAATGTCATGAAAAGATACAACATTTCATCATTCTACAATAAACCTTGTAGTTATCATAATAATTACGATTTTTTTTGAAACGATACAACATTTCCACATTATAGAACAAGGTAGGTTAGTCATCAAAATTCTAACCAATACAATTTTAATACTTATACTAAAAACTGTAAACTCATAGATAGTTTATACAAGTGTGCACTCCAAACCACCAAACCTGTTTCAACGTCTTGAGCACTACTACTCAAATTCAATTATACTAAAATAACCATGTGTTTCATGAAACACCAACAATCCTCCCTCATTTAAGTATCATACTTAACTAGGAAATCCAAAAATCAAACCAAACAAGTGCATAAATGAATATGTCTTGAAGATTAAATTTTCACCTTAGTGAATTACATATTCCAAATATTCGATAATCAGGGTGTGTCTAAAGATTGAACCGTTCAACCCATTTAAACATTTGAAGATAATCCACACACAATTTTATGTACAATTCATAAGATCAAACCTGACACTATATGAACCTTGTGTCCCTATCAGATGTGGGATATTTCTTTCAAATAGAGATAAACCAAAAGGCCAGGCGGCTTGCTCCACTTGTGAAGCACCTGCAAGGAAATCCTCGGGGAGAAACTATGACACCCAAGTTAGGGTAAGGAAAATACATTAGTTGTGTCATATTTGAGACCCCAGTCTGTGCTTTGCCTCTTTCTTATAGGTCTCTTGATTGTTTCATCATAGCCTGCATTATTTGGTCGTCTTGTACTAATTCATGGATTTAGTAGGGTGCGTCGTGGTAGTGGTGCTTCTGTGCTTCGTACTGGAAATTATCATCTGCGAGCGGACTTGATTAGGTTTGCTTCCTTGCTCGGAGCAAACTAGTTGTAGCGAACCGGTAATGCACAGACTAGGCATATACCATAAGCCCCCAGCCGCAAATTTTAATGGAGGTGTAGTGTTTGCGAGCTTTATTTAAAATGAGTACATAGTGTTCTTGATTTTGAGAAAATCTTGGGGAGTTAACACGAAGTGGTGCATGGCTTCGCGGATAAAATGTAGATAATTTTATTATGTTAAATTTCCTTTCAATTGGGGAACGAGATACATTGTTCCGCAGATCGAGGAAATTGATATATCCAGCTAATTGTGTGTTGAGTAATCATTGCGGGCTCGTTTAAAGATTGACAACTCTCATTCTCAATTGACTCAAGTAATCTATTTGTATCAATACGGTGCACTTTTTAAGGCACAATTTTGTATGCGATGGTTACACGTATAAAAAGTTACTAGGGTAATTTGTTGGACATACCTCAAATTGGTTTTGTTTGCTTGAGTTTGAGTGGATTCTCTCTAGATCACATAGTTCAAAGGTATTGCCTCTTTTTCCTTACCTTAATTTCAGATATGGAACATGTACTTTCCAAATCTTCTTACTCTATAATCCGGTCCAATGTGAGTGATAGTGAGGTGGCGCACAATGAAAGAGTGAATATTGGGGAAGAAGGTATGATTGGAGAGGGGGTTAGCAAAAGTACTGAAGAATGATATTATTGTAAATTTTAAATCGTTTGCGAGCTTAATAAAATTTCTTTCGTCCTTGAGCGATTTTGCGGTTAAACTACCCATTTCTAGTGAGTGGGTTTGGAATCCTGCTCCTGGATTTTTTGGAGTTTATGAACATCATTTTTTGTATGGTTTGATCCTGTCCATCCCTTATTTCGTTAGCCATATTTTGGGTACTTACGGGGTCGCTCTTGCACAACCCCATCCCAGATGCATAGACCTAATGGCCAGATTTTCGTAGTTGTTCAAAAGTGTTAGTAAAGAGTTGAAAGTTGAGATTTTATTAGGTTTTATTAATTTCAGAGTGCTGCTAAAGAGAGGTTATTCACATTTTACCCTGATATTTTTAAGATTCACCTTGTGAAAGGTTAACCTAGTAATTATAAGCCTTGAGGAATAGGTTTTTTTCCTTAAGGATGGGGAAGGTAAGCCTATGTCTTTACTGAACTATGACGTTCCATTTGATCCAAAGTCCAGTAAGCTAGGGAAGCTAACTGAGAAGATTTTTCTTGTGAGGCATCTATACCCACATGATGTGAATATAGGTCATTTTAAGGGAAAGCAAGGCTGTTATTGCTTACATCGTTAAGTTTGGGTTTTACAATGTTTCTAACATTGGTTTTTAAGGAGTTCATTCTATTGTGTTTTTGTGTAGGGATGACTTTGTCAAAGATTGTTCCTTTGGGGTCTATGGACAATTAAAGGGGAATGTAGGAGAGGCATACCAAAGCTCCCTTTGAGCGTCAGTCCTGGAAGAAACAGAAGGCTGAGGGAGGTTCCGGTGATGCACTTGTTGGTTTGCAGAATGTTTGAACGACATATGATTTCAGGCCCTCTTTCCCTATGGGAATAAAGGATGAAAAGGCTAGTGGGGCAGCGTTGCGGTTCTTCCTAGTTTTTTTACTACTGCGGACTTAAAAGACCCTTCTACCGTGTTGGCTCAGATAAGGGTCTTATATATGTTATGTGTATTTTTGAACTTATTGTGTACATCTAGGATTATTTTTGTTTACGTAGTTGGGCAATATTATGGTGATTATGGCTCAGCATGTCTCTAGCTATGCCGAGGTGATAAAGGATGTGGATGTTGTGGAATGGTCAAGCTATGTGGGGAGCTAAAACGGTTGAAACAGAGGTGTGAGCATTTGGATGCGAAATGTGAGAAATTGGAGGTGAAGTTTGGGAAGTTAGAGACAGAAGTGGGGAGTGTAAGAAGTTTGTGTGATGAGAAAGGAAGAGCGAATGTTGAGTTGATTGGGAAACTTGCTGAGTTGTGGATGGAGGTCCTGTAGATCTTAAGTATCTTCGTGCTTTGGTGAACAAGTTGCTAAAAATGGGAGGTTTTTACAACTTCTTTACATAGATGTATGTTAAGATTATGGATGTGAAGTGATGGGGCGCATGGAAAAGCATATGTGCACATAGTCTCGATCTGATAGTTGTAGGGTTATTTAATGCCAGAGCTATAAAACGTGGCGAGGTTGTAGCTAAGTGGGAGTTGGATGAGGTGCATACCCAAAAGGTTTCGGAGAACACACACTCATTTCCCCTTCTCAATAAAATTGAGGACATGCCCCGTTGCCTATGCTCAACAAGCTTAAGGTATGCGAGATTGACAAGTACAAGGATGACGATGTTGAAGAAGAATATGGGGATGCTTCCTTGGTGAATGAGCTCCTACAACAGCCTGTCCAGCTTTTGGAGATGTTTGGTTACACCCGCATACCGAAAGGAAATGATGTAGAGATGGTTGATCACGTTGTCACTGGATTGGGTGTTGGGAAGGAAGGGGAAAAGTAGCTTAATTGTTTATGGGTTGTAATTTTGGGATGCTTGTCGATGGGGCACTTTTATATGCACCTTGATGATGGTTTTGCATGTGGATTGCGTTGTAAATTAAATGTTTTGTTTGTACTTATGGTTTATGTTTTTATGGGGTAGTTTTTTATTCTAAAATTAGTTGCGAGTTTTTTTAAAGGGATTGTGTAACTTGGATGTGTTGTTGGACCTCGTGGTTTCGAAACTTATAGGTGCCCTTTTGTCGCTGGCTCGTGGTGTTCCATGCTTATACGAAGCCGTGCACAATTACATTGTTGCCTTGCCGTCGTGGTTTCCATTGTACACATTCACAAGGTGTCTTATTTATTTTTTATGTTTTTAAGTTGTTATGCGTGCGTTTAAGGGTCAAGTAGAAAATAATCTACACCTTTGTCGTTGGCTGGTAATTTCTCAGGCGTATGTGAAGTTGTAACTTATCTCCCTGATATTTTAGGGCTGGGTTTGTGGTTTTAGGGTTATTCAAGTTTGGGCTTTATTGTTTATATGGGATTACAACCATTTGTCTTATGTGGGCATTAGATAAGGATACCAGGTATGTTTTGTATCTTTTCAAAGAATAATTTGGCGTTCCATTTTCCATTACCAACTATTCAGTTAATTGGTTTCTTGGGGAGCGCATTATATTGATTGTTTTAACTGTGTTGATGATAGGATGCCCGAGGCCGAGTTGTGCCTATATAAGAGATACTATCCAAGCGTTGTTACGCATAGTGATAGCATTTTTAAACGGTCTTTTATAATATTATTATATATTTTACATATTGTATAGTGTAAAATAACTATTTGGAGTGTGAAGATTATTCCCATTTATTCTTTGGATTATCACCGGCTATGTGGTGGCCAGAGTTGGTAGGAGGGTTTGCTCCTTATGAATGGGGTACTATCCCCATATTTTTTTCTTAAGACTATTAAGTTATACCGTAAGTATTTTTTATGCATTATAAATTATATGATAAAGTATTATTACTGATTTATGGAATTTTATGCCTTATGGAATGAATGAGGAATGAGATTAGTGAATATGGGAGAGAGGGGGATGATTGACTCACCATCTCCCAACATCGCTAATAAATCACGATAGATCTACTAAACAGAGAAAAGGCTAAGTGGGTCAAAGATAGAGATTTTATATTGTTTCTCCCGTTCTTACTACTATGATACCAAAAAGGGTAGATAGTGGCATGACCGGGGACATCCACAGAGATGTTAGGAATCTAAGAGTCAACTACACACAACCGCAATCGGGTCGTCAATCCGATCACGCGTTAAGAATAATCAATGGTAAAACAGGTTTGGGGGAGGTTTTTTACTAACAACTACTAGCATGCGATTAACACGAGATTAAACTATATAAACTAACATCTGGGGAGTATTTGCATAACATGATTAATGTTGTTTCAATCCTCGATTCCATCACATACAAGAGCTACAAGCCTATTCTAGTGTTTGTGAAATGTGGTGTGGTTGATGATCAAAACTTCCCCATGTATGTCACATAGGGTGCACATATAATCTTCCATCGGCACCGCCTTTGTAATTAAGAGAGTGCAATAACGTCCCTGCCAGTTGTGCAGATCTGAATCTCCCCCATGCTATTATGTCCATGGAACTACACCACGAATGCTTCTCCCTATACCTAAAAAGGCAAAAGGGGTGAAGCACCTTATCGATGGCTCTAGAGTTGCAAAGCTAACCTTAGTTTTCTACTCTAGCTATCTCTACATGTAACCCTTCGGACCAACTCGCCGACTTACTAGTGTATAGACGATCATAACGTTGACTCAGCAACCCATTTGCACACATCCACACTTTCGGACTGTCGTTACCCCAAGCACATCTAGGTTTCCTTTCCCAAGAGGTATCAATAATTGTACAAATATGAAAGTAGACTACGGTGTGTGCCAATCTTAGTGTAAGAATCATGCAATTTAGAAGAATATGAAGAACAAGCCAACATAATAATCACAGACACCTAGAAATAGGTACATTTAAGGAATCTAACAAAACAAACATTAATTCATGAATACAAACACAATCCCCAAGTAAATAAACTACTCCCTAAGCATGGAACCCAAGTATTTCATTGGATTCAACACTTTTGGGCAAAAGAAAAATAAAGAGAAGAAGAGAAAATAACCTAGTGAAAAAGAAGAGGACTTTCTCTTTCTAGCCTACTTTTGAAGTATGAAAATGAGCATAAACTTAAACCCTAGTTGATGTAAGTCCATATATAGAGTAGTAGGGAATTTGGCCTTGAAAAAGGCCCAAACGAAGCCTAGAAACCTTAACAACCACTATTTGTCGGCGCGGAGCGTGTAGCACGGCCCGACCCGTGCAGCCTCGTGCTGGCGGTTGGCGCACGGACCAGCATGGGCCTTGAGCTGGTGTCATGACTTGAATTTCTTATTTGCGCGCCCCGTGTTGTTTAGCGCCGCCAGTCGGCTAGAATGACTTTTTGCTCAGTTAAACGACACAACATGTGCCATTTTCACACTTCGTTGGCTGGTCTTCACTTTTGGAACTTGGAATGGCATGAACCGTTTAAAATGGAGCTGTTTGTGCCCATACTTAGCCATTTTGGAGTGATTTAGAGGCACTAGTGTTGCAGCCTGCACGGACGTGCACGACCCGTGTTAGGGTTATTGCAAGGCCCGTGTGGATTTGCACGGGCCATGCTAGCCAGTTTTCATGGGTCGTGCTAGCCACTTTGCATGGGCCATGCAATCTTATCTGGGCTTGTGCAATTGTCTCGTGCCGGCCGGTCGGCCTGCCAGCTGGTTTGGCCGGATAGCACCGTTTTCCGTTCTTGACCTTCTCAAACTTCAAATCCACTTTTTCCGGGATTAATTACATCTACTACCACGCTTTGGAGTCCTTGGTGTTAAATCTACTAACAGCCTTGTGAATGGCCTTCAATATCTTATACCATTCTTGTAAATGGCCTTCCAATATCTTCTACCACGCTTGCGGATGACCTTCTGCAAAATGATGAAAAAGTACTCACGAGTTACCTACTTGTAATGTTACAAAAGGAAAATCTAGGTGCTCGTGAATACAAAGTGTCCATTAACTTCAGTTAAAGCCATAAAACTTGGCAATTAGAAAAGAAAACCAATAATGGTTGTCAAAATCCCTTGTCGTGTAAACCCAACTAAAACTAGCAATCAACCAAATAAACCATGATAATAAATGTGCCAAATGCATTGGTTAACGCATGCATAAAGGTGCATATCAATGATGGTGTTATAGCATCATCTCAGAAGCCCGTCTAGCGGGCACTAGGAAGGACTAACATAATATTCCTAACCCAAGTCTTCTCCAGAATACAGTCTGGAGAAAAATAAGCATTGTGTAGGTGGTAGATTTGAACAAATCTACCACCTATGCTTCGCTTTAGGTGGTTTGGCTTATAAGTGAGCGATCTCGTTGTTCTGCTTGACACGTCCTTCCACCAACATGAGATGTTGATGCTCCTGACTAGGATCACTAGTTATAGAAAATGAAAGTGGATGAATAGGCCATTATCCTATTTCCCTTGAGGCTATATAAGTTTTACTATAGTGGGATGGAGGGTCTTTATGTGTTTTATACATGATCAGGTTGTATTACATACTACTTAGAGATGTGCGTTTTAGACATGATCAGACTGTATTATGCGATAATTTGTTGTAAGTATAAGGTTTTTATTGGAGATTTAATCTTGTATTTTACCCCTGTAAGTTCATAATTTACTTTTAATTTTCTTCTTTCTTTCTATTTCTGATCCCAGTTCTTTCCCTTTTTTACCCTCGTCTCTCCCCGTTCTTTCCTCCTTGTTTCTGTAGCCAATCTTCCCCCCATATTTTATTTTTCGTTTCCAGCCCCGTGGTTGAGCCGGTACTGAGCGGAGTGGGGAAATTGCAGTTAATCGCGGGTGGGGAGGCGCTAGGGTTTAGGGAAGGAGGAATCGTGGGTGGGGAGGTTCTAGGGTGGG
>JAULKM010069520.1:0-12002 GCA_032355605.1 Rubia tinctorum
CCCCACTAATAACATCTAAGAAAATGGTCATAACCTTGGTTAAATGGAAGCCTCCAGCAGAAGGGATTAAGGTCAATTGTGATGCATCATTTTCTAAGTCAGGATCAGGGATAGGTTACATTTCTAGATTTGAAAATGGTCTATTGCTGCAAACAATTTCTGAGTTTGTTGGGGATCAATTATCATCAGTTCTTCACGCTGAATTTTTAGCTATTCATGCAGGTATGAAGTGGGCTCTCTCGAGGAGTACGAGGATTGTTATTGAATCGGACTCTAAACAAGCCATTGATATCTTGAGAGCGGAAGCTAAACCTCCATGGGGTTTAATTCACCTAGTCAGGAAGATGAAGGATACAATGCGGTTGGGATTCTTTCAGTTTGAACACACTTTCAGTGAAGCGAATCGTCCGGCGGATTATCTTGCAAAACACTCTTCAAGAACAACACACAGCATGAATTTTGAGACTGCAAAGCTACATCAACAACTCCAATTCCTACTGCGGTAGGATAAGCTCTTCCCACAATTGAGGAAGAAATTTATTGAAATTGGAGAGTAGTTTCACCGGGAGAGTTTTGAGAGTTGCGGTCTGTCTGGCCATTCGGAATCTCACAGAGGGGTGGAGGATTCTGAAATGGAATCACAGACTGCATACCCCCAAAACCATAACCTGGTTTTGAATCATAGGTCGATCAATAAATTTGGCCTTTTGTAAAGACTTCAATTGGGTTCTAATGGTTTGGGGATCCATTACAATAACTCCTGCTCATCTAGGATGAGCTTCTGATTTTTTTTTAAAAAGAGAAAGGTTAAGAAGAGCTGAGATAAATTTATTGGAGTTGAAAAAATTGAGAAGAACTAAGAAGAGATAAGAAGAGTTGAAAAAACTTGAGTTGAGTTGATTGGAGCTGAAATAACTTGAATTAGACAAATCCTAGGCCAAACTTGACCAAACTCATCAACCTTAAACACTAATACATCACAAACAACAACACCTATCAAAAATATATTGCAAAATCAACCTTAAACACTAAAGCATCACACCCCTTCATAAACATCACACCCTTTGGACCAGCAGCACCAATGAAAACAACCAACAACACTAATCAAAAGAATCATAACAAAATCATTTTTGAAAGACTTGTTACAATCAATTTAAATCATTGCAAAATCAACATTAAACAGAAAACATCACATCCTAGACAAAGCAGCACGTAAAATTGCTACTTGTTAGGATAAATTCAAATATTTGCAAAATCACCATTAAAAAGTTTAATGAGTGATTGAGAATTGTGTACTTTTTGCCATAAAAGGAAAGGTGACAATCTTAGAAAAACATACTAAAATGGTAAGTGTGTCAAACATAGAAAAACAGAGGAACTATATATATGTTTCACAATATATTAATGAATTAATCATTTGTTGAATAACCTAGTATTTTTTGTTTCGAATAGCCTAGTATTATTTTCTTTTAAAAATTATGTAGTGCTCCCTAATTATTATCTTCAATGTAAGAAATAAAATAGTAGTCATAATCAATGTTTATTTAATTTGAGGACGATAATAATAATAAAATATGAATAAATTCCAATTTGGTTGGTAGAAATGTACGTATTATTAATACAATGTTAGTTGAACCCGCCTCGACTGTACTAATGACGCACGCCACAAAGTTTTCCACCCGTTCCACATGGCGGCAGGTGTATGGTGTGAGATGTTGTTCTTCTTATAGGCACATGAGTATACGCTGCTAAGTGCTCATCCTGAATTCCCTCCGTCAAGTCCTCTTCCATGTCGTTTTCAGCTTCATCATTATTGGAATGATGTTGGACTTGAGGACATGTAGCTGTACGGAACGGAGTAGTTAGAGAGAGATTTGCATGGATGCTAGCTGGAGTAAGGTATGTAGAAGATTGAACCGAAGAAGTGGTGGAGTGCGAGGGTCCAGTATCAGATGGTCCTTCGTATGCTGGACTAGCATGTGAAGGTCCGACTTGAGAGAAAACAATGTCAGGAGTAGGTTTTGTAGGGCGCCGTCGGCGACCACCTTATCTGCCAGGAGGAGCTGGACGGTGACTTCTGATTTCATTGTACCTGACACCAGGTGGAGGTCCCTCGAGGTGCACATGTGGCTGATAGTAACACACTCTGGATGGCTCTTGCGCATATGCTAGGGCACTTGTGACATCTTCAAGGGTGTCCCTAATAAGGTCCGCTTAAGGTGGGGGACATGTGTCCAAATTAATTTCGTGCATGATCCGCACCCTGGACATAACCTGCATCTGCACAAATCAGATAAACATGTTAGATACAACAAACTGTTGAAATTGTATGGCTTAGTAAAATGTTATTGGACAGAATTAATTGGACAAAAGTAATTAATACCATATAGTCCAAGGTAGCCCCATCTCCGTGAAACCCCTCTATAACCGCTTGGTGCCTTCCTAGTCGGTCAATCATTTTCATTGTGCTAGGAGGTACTACTCCATGTATTCCCGTTCCGGTGTATACAGAGATCTGTAACTCTGAGGATCAGGACTATATAGTCTGCCAGCTGCTCCCACGCCTGAATATGCGTGCTCAGGATAATTTGCCAATCCACATTTGGCCTCCCTCGATGATATCTTGAATGTAGAGTTTTTTGGACCTCTTTCGGCACCAACTACACAGGTATTAGTTGGGTTAAGCCGAACTGCCTGAGTACTCGGTGAACATGACGACCCTCGACCATGTGTCAGCAAATGAGGTTCACAGTCAACAACCAGTTGTTCCTACTGGCTGTACAATATGGCTGACAGATGTGGTAGGAGATGCTCAGAGTATGGCTGCCAAATGAACTGCAAAAAAAAGTTTTAACTACTGTGAAAATCCATATATATTGAAGCCACTGTCATTATTAAAACCAAACGATCACTGTTATACCTGACTGTCATGGAGAGCTGTCAGCTGATCACAGTACACATTGAGGACATGCATCGGAGATCGTGATAAATCAAAATGGGCTCTCCACCTACGCGTAACAGAGTGAAGATCTTCAATTATCATTTGTTAAGGAAAGGTTGTGAATAGTTTGCAGTAATTTACTAAATACAAACCTTGATCCAACTGCACTCATACTATTGGGCAGTGGTAGTCGTCCAACGGGACGAATGCTCGGTATTCTCTCCCACGCCCAAAACTGGCAACCAAGAAGAGGTAGGAAAATATAATGTCAGCGCTGACTATGAAAATGATGTAAAAATCAGAAAGGTTAAAATAGAAATGTTACCTGGAGCAGGACAAGTGGCCCAAATATGGATTTTTCTCGGGGAATTTCTGCGTCACATAAGCTCATGTACAAGGGTGCCAGAATTGCACATTCCCAACTAAACTGATATGCCACATTTAAGTACATGATCGGCGATGAGTATAGGAGACGATTCTGATACCCCGAAGTGTCGGACATAAGAATTCCACCAACCAAGAGTAGAATGAATTCCTTCGCCCACTGCTGACAATTAATGTCTGTGGCATCAATAGGAAGTGGATTGTGCAGCACGTCACCCAACCAAAAGGCCCTTATATGACCTGTTTATAACATCTAAGGGGTGTGTTGCCCCTAAGAAGTCAGTGCATATGGTCTGCTAATCAACCGCCTGCCTTCTATGGTTAACATCCATGATGGGTATACCATCGATCGGTAGACCCCAAAGCACACCCACCTCCTGCAATGTGACAGTTGCCTCACCCACCGGAAGATGAAATATGTGGTTCTCAGGCCTCCAGCGCTCAATCAACGCTGTGATAAGCAAATGTTTGACATGGATTTTCGCTGAGTCGAGGAGGCCTTGGAATCCTACCAAAAAAACATAACGCAGTACACCCTCGGGGATGTTGACATCCCAACAGGTGCCATGACAACATCTGACTTGTAATGTCGTATCCTCCAAGTTACCGTATATCGCCCGTGCACGATGCTCCATGTGTAGATAGAGCAAATCCTCGTCGATTGGTCCTTGAGAATCCATGGTGTATCCCTAAATGATATGAAAGACCGATCATTAGTTCATGAAAGACATAGCATAGAATGCCATAGTAAATTGCAATAACAAAAAATTTATATCAATCCATCAATTTTTAGTAACAATAGTTCACGCTTGAAATTACCAAGGTAATATAATGTCACCTAAAAGTTAAAGTTTTGCGAAAGACATAGCTCACTAAATGTTGAAAACTACGCATTTTGTGGAAAAGTCAGTATTAAACATTCTAAAGAACTAAGTATTACAAACAGAACCCTATGCAGGATGCCGCACACAGACACCTCTATGATCACCAGGTACTCATTCATCCATCTGATTCCGTATCCTTCTCTCCAAAAATTAGCCACGTCGCCTGTTGCGAAACTTTTTTATATTAGGAACCAACCTCTAGTTCATGTGTTCCCACAATGAAGGATCTCGGACAGGCATGAAACTGACACTGTATTGTGATACAAAGGTTGTCGTGTGATATGCCTTATCACAAAGGTTTTTGGGATCATCACGCCTTTTCCTGCAAACAGCTAAGGCATAAGAATAAGGAAGCCTGTAAATTTTCCACTCTCGACAGCTACACTATTTCTTTGAATATTTCATAGTATAGTGTCGTTCACCCACACTGTCGTCGAAGGTCCTTGGCACAACCTTTTAAATTTGTAAATTACGATCGTACACATTTACGACATGTCATTTCCCTCTTCTATCGTTCTTCTCAAACTTCTTCCAAATCCGGCTCGGCAAAATAGAACTGCAAAATAACAATAATATTAAACATTCCTACTACTAGAGTTGGTGCATATGTAGATAAACTTGCGTGATGTAAGTGTACCTCCAGTTAGTCACCTTCGTTAGCAAACATTTTGATTGTCCGTTCAAAAGTTGCGTTAATACAAGAAGTTATCGGTGGATATCTTGCGCGCCTCAAACAATTGTTATAGCTCTCTGAAATGTTGGTTGTAAGAATACCCCACAGACGGTTTCCATCGAAAGTGAGACACCACTTACTCCTGTCATGTTCTTCCAACCATTTCCATGTAGCGGGTTCCAGCTCCTCCAACTCCTCTTTGTAATCTCGCCACTTCCGATCCTGTCTAGTACTTCCAAGCTGCTAAACCATGGTCTTAAAATGCGTATTTTTAAACTTCACATTTCCCGCACTGAGGAAGTTGGACTGAAAATGCCTCAAACAGAACCGATGATATCCCGCCGGCTCCATCCATCCATCTGTGTGTGCCGTTGCATTCAAGATCCCGATATAACTGTCAGATATAACACATATGGACCTACAACATTACCTATCACATGGTGTCAGAACTTGAGCATGAACCAATGCCAGTTCTAATTCGTCTCAGCATCTACTATAGCATAGGCGATTGGAAATACGCTATCATTCGTGTCGTGCACAATAGCAACTAGCATGGTGGACTGGTACGCCCCTTTTAAAAAGTACCATCCACACTGATCACCGGTCTACACTGGCGAAAGGCTTCGATAGCCTGAACGAATACCCAAAACACAAACTTGAACTTCCGACACCCATTACCATGCACTCTATCAGGTACGTCTGCCCAATCAACAACCGTGGATGGATTAGCTCTGACCAGCTCATCCATAAATGTGGGCAATTTCTCAAAGGATTCTTCCCAGGTTCCAAAGGCCAAATCAATAGCATTCTATCGACCGTACCACACCTTCTTGTACAAAATGGTGGCTTTTAACTCCTTCAGCACATGCTCTATAACATCGTTGACCGTTAAGGAGGGATTGGTCTCAATCTGATAACGAATGGAGCGATCGATCATTATTGATGTCACATTTGTGTTACCTTCCAATTGGCCAACACCAATACAAGAATGACTTCTTGCCCACTTGGTAATCTCCCACATCCGCGGGAAGACTTCATGCTGGCTCTTACAATCCACGAACCGTTTCCACTTCCTTCGACAACTTCCCTACATTTTGCGTACCATGTACGCGACTTGCTCTCCACAACCCGGTGTTCCTTGTTCATCTTCGAACTCCACCTTAATATTGCTTTTATTAGTTTCGGCTTAGTTCAAAATCGCATACCAAAATAAAATTCACCTGCCGCTTGAACTTAATTAGAAAGTATTCTGCCAGAATTAGTCGGGTCATACCCATCCTTTTCAGGACCCCCATAATCCCTGAAGAAAGCCCTGGATTTGGATTCCATATTTGATGAAATCTAGTGGGGGCATTGTTCATGTACACCACACGATCATCATCATCCCCTGGATTCGAATCAGATGAGAAAGCCTGATCATCTTCAGTTTCTGCATCGAGTTCCCCACCTTCACCTTCCTCTTCATCAACATCAATCTGGCCTGCAACAAGGTCAACACCACCACCAGAACTATGCTCGCCAATTTCTCCAACGTAATCATCGTCGAACACATTGAATTCCTCGTGGTAAGCACCACGAGTACCACCACTTGTGGATGGCTGAGAGTAGCCAAGCTAGACATACGCTGAAGGTTGACTCGACTCACCAACGACATGAGATTCTCTTAAACCTTGGAAATATTTTGGTGTTGGGAATGGAGGGCAGGTTGCTGAGGTATAGTTATGAACATTGCTCAACAAAGACATGAACGTGCTCGGGCCAACATCATCCGGATGTTCAAAGTGGGTATCAATCCTGTCTAGCTGAATTTAAAGATCGGCTGACGACAGGGACATTCTACGAACAGTATCAAAGAAGGTCTTCGTCGACAAGTCATCTTCCACTTCATAACATCGATAATATATACAAGAACCAATCATCTCAGGACAACGATAAAAGATTCTCACAAGAAACCCATCAAATTTAATGCCAAGCCGTCTCACAATTAATTCAACTAATTGAGAGTGACTTGACCTCTGGTTTAAAGTCAGATGTTTCGCAGCTACAGGAGGATCATAATACACGCCCACATTCACATCATACTTAATCACACCACCTCCAAACAAGTACAACAACAAAATCATCCTGCAACTGCAAAGTAGTATTAAACAACAAATAATTACCGTTGGAAGCTAAATTTATCATTCAACCGCGCAGATCATCATTCAATGACTATGCCTAACGAACATTATAATAAAATATATTTTACCACATTAAATAAATAATTATTCATCTAAAATGTCTAAATTACGACTCCTTACAAAAATCTCTTACCTTCTAGAAAGAAAATGTGTTCCTTCTAAGAACGGTAACAACTGCCTGGATATCGCACCCCAATATTTCCTACACTGGTACCCATTAAAATATTCTGACATTTGAAAGTGATATCCAAATGCAAGTAACAATTACCATGTATTTCACAATAATTTTATCATGCAACAGGATCAATTCACTGATTTCCAAAACTACTTTGCAAACATCAACATCTATCGAAAAAAACAATTCCTACAATCAGCCTATAAGTAACTCCAACTAAATTCAAATAATATCCAATAATAACTCTATAATATTATGAATCCATTTTCTGGAAGCCAATAACAATTTCCCTACAATATATTACTGGAAAATTCAAATTAACATAAATTTCATACAACATGTACAACGTATTTCACACATTTCTCTTAAAAAATTATTTCCCGATAGTACATATTACTCATAAAAAAATATACTCCTAAACAAGTCGAGCAAAATCTGGCAAATCCCCTCCGCCAATGGTGGCGAGTGAAAATTACGCGCGTTTGTGCTGGTGGTGCGTGGTACACACGCGCAGCTTTCCGATCGGCACGTTCGGTTCATGCGCCAGCTCAAAACCTGCGTTCCGTCCACAAAAGATGCAACCGAACCCAATGCAAGTTGCAGGGGAAGAATAAGATGAATTAGAGCAAAAAAAAAACAACCAAACCATCAACTAAAAAACCCAAGATCTGCACATTTAACGAACCTCGGTTCGGGGTCAATTTGCCCAAGAATTTGATGCTCAATTATCGGTTATTAAGGCTAAAGGAACATGGGAGGTTACAGCCGAGGCTAAAATGGCTGAAAGTAAGGACAAAAGGACCGGAATTCAGCCGGAAAATAAATGGATGGAGGACATAAATTAGAGCAACCATGCTCTAATCTCGGTTTTAAGCATAACAGAGGCAACGCATTTGCCAAATGCATTGCCCGTATTTCAAAAATAAATAAAAAACAAAAGAGAATGAAGACGCATTTAACAAATGCTTCTTCAATAAATAAGCAAAAGAATTGGTAAAACACGGAAGACGCATTCTCTGAATACGTTTTCGAAAAAATGAAAATTCGAATACGCATTTGGCAATCGTCATGACAGAAATTAAAAAAAAAAACAAAACAGAAGAGGCATTGCAAACAAGGCCTCGGTTCCAAACAGGTTTTTGGTGGATTTCTAGTGCTGTTACATTTCGTCAATCATCAGTGTTCATCACATTCTTGTGGTTGAATTCGAGAGGTGTTTCAAGTGAAAAAACCGGGAATTCACTACCAAGCAGCGGCAGATTGCTTCAGCACCAAGATTCGGAGGTTCTCTGATTTTTCCGGCGAAGAACTCTCAATCCTTTCTGGTGAAATTGAACTTGAACTCACTCTGCTGCTACTGGTTGGCAGAAATAATTTTTTGGCAAAGAAGAAATTCAGTTCTGAATTTTTATATCCAACAGCGCAGCAATATTAAAATTCCAGCAGCGATTGTTTTTGAAAAATTGTGAAGTTTGCGACGCAAATTTTTTCTGGAGGATTTTTCTTCTGGAGAATTCACAACTGATTGGTTCACGCTGCCACTGATAATGGCAGCCCGGAGTTTGCATTTTCTCTGACGAAATTCAGCTTCAATCTGGTTCTTTGGAAATCTCTTTTGTCGCCAAACTTTTGTGTGAATTTTTGTGGGATTTTTTGGCTCTGTGTTTCCTGAATTGTATGAATTATGTGATCTGCAGTTTTACTTGATTTTTTAATTTGTACGAGTTGATACGTTAGTCAACTCTTGTGTATTCTGATACATTAGTCAGAATTTGTGCTGTTGGCTGGCTGTCTTTTTGCTTGTTATTTCAAAATGGTAGAAACTGGCGGTTCTAAACCATTTTATGGCCAAAACAACAACGAGAAAGGCAAGGAGAAAGTCCATGACCTGTCTGAGAGGGTAGGTAATCGGGTTCATCCATATGTCAAGCCGGTTGAGTGGAATAATCTCTTGCTTGAGAAAAAGAAGGCTTGGAATGATGCTAAGATTGTTATGGAGAAGGCTAATCTGGGAACTGAACAGGTTAACGATCCTAAAGTTGACTTTATTCTGGCAAAAGATGAAATCATCAAGGAAAAGGTCAAGAACTTCTACGGTTTTATCGGGGTGTTTATGAGTTTCTTTCAGGGAATGTATGCGATTCGTAACATGCTTGTGGCGAAATGGGGAGTCCCTTGTCTTGTTGAGACTCTCAGTAATGGTTTTCTGAGGTTTAAATTCAATCCTGCAAAGGACAGAGACAAAGTTCTCCTCGGCCCAGACCACTATCTCAATAGGAAGAAGTTGTTCATTACCAGTATATCTGAAACTGGCAATTAAGTATGATATGAGGATCATGGCCAAGAAACCAATCTGGGTGCGTGTGGAACATCTCCTGAAGAGCAGTTGGCACAATAAAACACTGGAGAAGATCACTTCTGTTCTAGGAGAGCCTATCCTGATAGACAATGCTACACGTAATCTTGTAGGGTACTATGCTAGAATACTAGTCCTGGTTGACACTCCTGAAAGCCACGGGAAAAGGTGACACCTCGCATGATGGCAAAACCCACGGGGAAAAAATCATACATGACTATTGCAAACCATGGTGTCTAAATTGCGGGGAGAACCCTCACTTGATTGAGGTGTGATGAATTATTTGAAGCTAGGGAGAAGGCGTTCCTTAAGACCAACGCTAGGAAGGCTAGCAAATCATTCCGTAACAAGTGCAAGCAGGACATATATGCTGAGAAGGTTTGCGATGATTTCTATGCTGAAAGAGGCAGACAGGTATATGGGGTCAATAACTCGGGTTTGAGTAGGAAAAAGAAAGCTAACTCGGGATTTAGCAGTGTTGGTCCCGAGAAAGCTGTCCAGGTGCCTATGGCAAAGACTAATGTCCCTGAGAAAGCCGTACAGATACCTACGGTAGGAGTTAGTTCCCATAGTAATGTGGCCGAGCCTAGCAAACCAGCCTTTGGAGAAACAAACAAAGCGATGAAAGGTGCTGGTGAAATCTCGGAAAACATGGTCTACCCTGAAGTCAGGAGAAGTAATCTACCTAGAGCTGGTCAACCCACATCCATGCCACCAGTCAGGGGTGGTAGGAAAGCAATTAGAGGAAAAAAGCAAAGCTAGGAGCGCCTCTAGGTGCTTGAATCCTGTGAGAAAGCCATACCAGAGAGTGGCAGATGCCATTAATAGCTCATCCAGTAAGAGCAGTAAAGGTGGTGGTCCGAAGACAAAAGGGACCTTGTGTTAATGAATAGAACTTTTCTGAATATCAGGGATCTTAGCACCCCTGAAAAAAGGAGATGGGTCAAGGTTATTATCTCTGGAAACGATGTGGGTTTTTTTGGTTACTGGAAACGAAATTGAGTGACAGGGCACTGAATATTTTTTTGAAAGGTTCTAAGGGCTGGAATCATGTTCATAACCTTGATATGATGTCGCATTCCAGGATAGTGATTATATGGGATCCGAAGAAATACATGGTTGAAATTGTTGGCAGAATGGCCCAATGCATTCATTTGAAGGTGCGTAGTCTGTCTTTAAATGTAGAGTTTTTATGCACTTATGTTTACTGACATAGTGATAGTAGATTGTACAAACTACCATTGTGGGCCGAGATGAAGAGTTATGGGGCGTAATTGAATACTTCTTGGATGGTACTTGGTGATTTTAACGCCATTCTAAGCAGAAATGATCATATGGGTGATTTTACTCCGGGTATACATCCAATGAGGGAATTCCAGTATACTTATACTGCTTTTGGATTGAAAGATACACCTGCGATTGGAGATCATTTCAACTGGCATAATTCAGATTGCAGAATTAAGCGAAAGCTTGATCGTGACTTCTCAATCATAGATGGGATAGAGATGCATGCCGCACCACCTTTCTTCCTGGTTCAACTTTGTCAGATCATCTCCCATTTATGGTATTTTAAGGATCAAGAAATTGAAAAAACTAGGAGGCCTTTCAGGTTTCAGAATATGTGGATAGCTCCCTAATTAGAAGCAGGTGGTGCAAGATTATTGGTCCCTAGAGATTTAGGGTTTTAAGCAGTATAAAATTTCTCGTGAACTAAAGAGACTAAAAAATCCACTGAAGGAGCATGGTATGAGAGACTTTAATCATATCTCGGAGAAGGCCAAAAGGGCAGACAAAGAGTATAGTGATGCTCTGAGTAGCCTAGACACACTGAATGCGTCGACAGGGGAGATCCAAGAATAGCAAACACTGAAATGCCAAGCTCTCCTCATGTACACAACCAAATATAGTTTCCTCTCTCAAATGAGGAAAATAAACTTTGTCACCATGGTGGATAAAGGGACGAGCTACTTTCATGGTTTGGTAGAAGACAAAAAAAAAGTGGAGGCATCCTAGCCATTCTGGTGGTGATGATAGGATTGTTACTTCTAATGAGAGGAAAGGTGAATTGTTTGTTGGGTTTTACAGAGTTGTTTGGCACACAAGCACCTTAGATTCTCATTGATATGGAGGCACTTCGATCAGGACATACACTGAGCAATATAGATAGATCAGTGTTAGGACAGTATATTGCAACTTTCAAGACATGAAGTTCATGTAGTTTTGTTCTATATGTCGGATGATAAAGCTCCGGAACCAGATGGATATACAGTTGAGTCTTTTAAGAAGTAGTGGGAAATTGTTAGTAATGATGTGGGAGGTCGTCGCCGTACCTCTCAAAAATACATTTATAAGCCCAATATGCTTACTAAATACAATTACGTAGATAGTTTGGCAAGTCGGGGTCGTCCA
>JAULKM010069531.1:0-12001 GCA_032355605.1 Rubia tinctorum
TGTTTAGTGATTCACTGTGTTGTTTTCTTCTGCATTATGCCTGGAATTTTGCATGGTAATGGCCATAAGATTTCTTTCAACAATGTATTTGCATTGTTCTTCCAACTCTTCATCTCTTTGTCGCTTGAAAATCTACGCGAATATTTCATGTGAAGAAACCATTTGATGAGATTTATGTTTCAGTTTTCAAGAAACCATTTTGCAAAGTATAGATGAATAATTCAGCTGTGATTATCTTATAGGTTCGTGGGTAAATTGCTCAAAGGCGAACTCTTAGGGTGATTGGAGTAGGTCGTATTGTATGTGCCTATGCTAGAATGGTGGTTCAGAGTTTCCCTTGATGTTCTTGAGGTAATTAAACTATAAAATAAACATAATGTTCTTTACTAAACTATCATTTCACGGTTGATATGAAGTTTGTGTTTTGATTGCAATAGGATGAGCCTTGTACGAAACCTAGGCTTGCAGACATGAAAAATGCCATCATGCTGCCTCACATAGCTTTTGCCTCCTTTCTACTCAACGTGACATTTTCAGGGTATGCATAGAGGGGTTTGGGTAAAGAGTCTCTTCTTGTGGTGAGAGATATGATAGGGATACTGAATCAAAGGCCAATGTTGTGATTCTTGCTCCCGTGATTAGGGATGATCATGGGTTGGGTCCGGTTGGGTCCCCTGTGCAGCCCTGCTGCAGCAGGGGCATTGGATGATGGTAGAGAGATTCATTGATATGTGATCAAAGAGTACTCCATCATTGTATAAAAAAATCCGAACATTTTGTTATTTCAGATTATGTGTTAATTTGGATTTTTCTTAGTGATATATAGATATAGTATGACATATTTATGGTTTTAACTATATCTTTAGAAGTTATATATTTTAATAATTTATGATTGATTATATATAGTAAAAAATTAAAATCAGCATATTATAATATTAGTATGTTATTGTTAGACAAATTGGGTTTCGTTTAGTCAAAATGACTTCAATATTCTCGGTTGACAATACCAAGAAATCAATTTCTATTATATGGTGCTTGTGATAAAGTGATAAAAAAAATTGAAGAAAGAGGAGGTGATTCGAAAAATGTCAATGGTAGTAAGAGAAATACAATAATAGAGAGGTTGATACAATTAATTTATAGATGAATTGATATGAATAACAATCAATATTTAAAATTCATAATAGAAGAAGTTATGATACGAAAACTTTAAAGAGAATAGTAGACTATTTAAAAATTATGGAGTGAAAAATAATAATATAATGTAAAAAAAATCATGATGTATAAAGTGGTCCAAATAAACATTCTTTTCCTTTGTAATAATTAACTTTATAAAAATATTAATATTAATATTATTTTGTAAAAATAATTTGAATAATATTATTCATTACATTATTCGCTACATTAAAATAATTTTAATAATATGATTCATTACATTATTCGCTACATTATTCATAATGTTTATTTTGAAGTATGAAACTGTGCATTGCATCCATGTATTTGTTTATTTTACAAAAATGTGTATTATATGTGTTTATTTTTCAACACGACATAAATGACTTGATGGCATCAAAAGTGTTAATAACATGCGTATAATTAGAATGCATAATGTGACAAGTTATCAAATTGCTCAAATAACTACATTTCTACCACTGAAATAAAAAATATATATTATAAAACGATTTAATCACACTAATACAATAAAATATTACACAATACATTAAGAGTCATCAGTGAAATATATAAAAATGTGAGCGTCACAATAAATATTACACAACATTTAAAGAATCATCAACAATATGTATTATAAAAATGTATATCACAAACACCGCGCATCGCGCGGTGCTCATCCCGCTATTTATTTTATTCAGCACTAAACTACTTCATCTCTCCCAACGTATGGGTTCTAAAACATTTTTGCACGAGCATTCATGCATGTTAATTTGACCAAAAAAAGTTTAGTAGATTGGAATGATTTGGGGTGTGTTTGGCGGTGCTTATAAACAAAAGTGATTTATTTTTGGCTTATTTTGAAAGAAGAGCGAGACCAACTTCTACTTTTCTTCAAAAAAAATATGATTATATTTCTTAAATAAGCACATTTTAGGAGTTTGTCAGACACTAAAAGGGTGCTTATAAACGAAGCACTTGAGTGTGTTTGGCAGAGTTGTGCTTATAAGCGAAACTGATTTATTTTATCTCAATTTGCAAGTAAGGGGAGACCAGTTTATGCTTAATTTCCTCAAAATAGCTTATGTTTCTTAAATAAACCTTTTTTTAGAAATTTACCAAACACTAAAGATGTGTTTAGTTTATAAGCAAATCACTTATAAGTTCTACCAAACACACTCTTATAAGTCCTGCCAAATATACTTTTGATCAAATTTCAATCAAAATAAGAAATAAAAATTGGGTGAGACAGATGAAAATAGAAGGTGGGAATCTTATAAAGGGACGGATGGAGTAATGGTTTTCTTTCAATTTCATGTTTCACAATCTTTGTTTTACTCTATTATTAATTGCATTTGAAATTTTATAGAAGCACAACCCAATGGACAAGCTCCAGTCACTTCCACCGACCGGGCAATCACGCCGGCAGCCTTAGGCGGCGGTTCCGGGCTTTATACATCAACTCCACGGCGGTTAAGGACGGATGACATTTAATGATTTCAAACTTGCTGCTATTAATGCAATTCAAGCAGGTAATAATTCGTTGTTTTTGCAATTTTGGGACAACTATATATAGTAACCTCGTTCTTCTAAAATTAGCATATTTTCAGTCAAAGTTCATAAATCAAGTTTGTTTATTTATAAATTTAACAATATATAATAAAGTAAAATGAGACCTTGATTTTAGTATGGATTTTTGAAAATTCAGTAGAATTAATCTTAATTTTTAAATTACTCCCCAGAAATTGATGGTTCATGAAATCCATCGTAACGAATAATGTAAATCATAATACTTGAAACTTTAATTATGCTTTTAGAAAAGCAAAGGTTGAATTCCATAAAAGCTTGCCCACTACCTTAGATTCACCACTCATAAATTATTATCTATGTGTATTTATTTATTGCTCCATTATTCGATCACCTGTTTGGTCAACAAAAGTAATGCGGGGCGAATGGTGGCGAAAATTGAAGAAACGATGGAGCGTCGTAAACGTTCGATTCGGTTTTTAGCATAACTTTTGCGTTCGGAGTCAAAATCAGACGAGACCGGAAGCAATCTCGTGAAAGTCTTCAAAACAGACTTGTATAGCTCGGTCTAATATGGAGTCTGAGTTTATAGCTCTAGACTTGGCAGGGCAAGAAGCAAAATGGCATAGGTCATCACTGGCAGATATCCCTTTGTGGGGAAAACCCACTCCACAAGTCTCACTTTTATGTGACTCTCAGGAAGCCTTAGGGGTTGCCCAAAATTAAGCCTACAATGGCAAGAAAATACACATACACATTAGGCATGAATGTGTGAGAAATTTGATAGAGACTGGAGTACTGGCTTTACAATTCGTAAGGTCAGAAAGGAATCTAGCTGATCCATTTACTAAAGGACTAAGTAGAAAGATAGTCCAAGATTCATCGAGGGGAATGGAGTTAAAACCCTTCTAGGTGAGGAATTCTTGGTGGATACTCTTGTTGTGTCTCAAACAACTTGAAGTCAAACGAAACCAATGAAAGACTTACAAACGTACAAACCTACTCATTCCTATGATGTATGTACGTTGCGAGGATGAGCTTGAAGCTCTTAATGGATCCAAGATAGTTCTAATTTGTGACGGACTTGTGAGATTCACCAAAAATTATGTGAGGTTGAACGATGAATTGTTCTTAATCTTTCCATAGCCCGATTGGGTGGTCTGATAAGACTTGATGGAAGGACCTACTTGAGTGTGAAGGACTGGCCTTCCTTTTATGAAAGACTTTAAGGGTTGTCTTTCTAAAGCACTCATGAGTTTTCCCAAGGAAATCATGGCCTCTATAAGTTGTTGATTATTGCGGAACCCAGTTTATTAAAGTAAGACACGTGGTATTGTAGTGATCAACTAGTTTAGGAGTTCTAGATACGTTCACTCCGAAAACAAGTCGATTATCCCAATTCACTACGCATTAGTTCAATCGCAAGATACTGATGCTTAAGTGTCAAACTTTCAAATGCTCAGAAAATTTACTTTTTTGCCCTTTTGCATTAGTGGGGGATTGTTGGTAATGCAAATGGGTCATTCAACCCAAAATCGATTTAAAAGGAAAAAGAGAAAAACTTGGTTTTATTCTTAGTCCCACATGGGAAGTAGAGTGGGAATGAGTTTGGTTTAAATATGGAAATGTTTCTCTACTCCTTTGAGTGAAAAAGAAGAATAAGGACCCATAGCGGACGCCGCAGCCGCCGCCCTCCGACCGCACAACCCACCTGCCCGTGGCGTGGCGAGGCGAGGTGACAAACGGACGGGTCTTGAGCCCATATTAATATTTTTGGTCCAGATTAGTTTGAGAGTCCAACATTTATGAGGCTTCTCAGATAATCAAACAATTTAAATAACTAAATCCTATTTTTCTCCCAATATTTCATGCGGTTAAAAACAAATTTTAAACTTTCTGATATAGTAAAATTATTTTCAGTCAAGAGTGGTTCCGAATTTTAATTGGTCTATGACCGTTCCTATATTTTAGTCAGTCACGTTCTCCCGTTGCTATATTTTAGTCAGTCAAAACTGATCCACACGTTCTCTGAACTGCTTCCGGATTATGAGATCCAACTGTTGGTTTATGTGCATATAAATGGCTGGTTCATAAGCAGTTCAGGAAATACATCAACCATTCTTCCTCTTCACCTTCGTTGCTTTATAAACATTCTCTGAGCAAAATACTTGCGAGTTCCTCCTCCGCTACTTGAGTGCACGAGTAAGAAAGGTTTCTGTGGTGCCTTGGGAAACGAAGGCCTACATAGAACCTTGCACCACGGGTTAGCCAAATTTCGTTTCAAAGGCAATGATTCATCACGCCCACAGTTCGGTTTTAAAAGAAAACTATTTTCTTCCAAATCTGTGTTTCTTATATTATTTCTTCAAAAAACCAGTGACCATACATTGTTTTACGAACACTGTTCTTCAAATTCTACCAACAAGTTTCAATTACCTCACTTGGCCTCCAAGTAGTTAGGTTTCTACGTTAGAATCTTGTTACCATGGTTTCGGTAATAGATTCGTTTTGAAGACAAATAAAGAACAAGGTTTCTCGTACTCACTCTGGAAAAATGGGCGATGCTTGATGTTATTGTTAATATGAACCTTTTGTTTGAACATATTATTGTGTTGGGTTGTCTCCCTTCCCCGTGATATATTATGTTTTTTTATTGATAATTTTATCATAGCATAATATTAATGTATCACGTCTCATTAAAAAAAAATGATAACTTGAGCATATGGTTTATTTTCATTTTTGAGGCCGGAAAAGCATGGCATTAACAAAATTTTGTTGCTTGTTCCGAGGAGAAACTATTTTTCATGTTTTCAAGTCACTTCTTTATTAAAATGTGACAATATTTTTAATCAACATTTAATTTTTGAATGAGTAGAAACATACTTAAAAATAAATGTTCAAACTTGGTACTCCTTTAATATATAACATACTTGAAAATAAATGTTTAAACAGGAGCACAAGTTGAACAACATACTTGAAAATAAAGGGTTTTCGGACGAAAATTGAGAGTTTATAGCCTTATATGGAGCAGACTAATGGGGGGGGGGGGGGGGGGAAGAAGATGAAAACCATTCGAAGATGAGAGAGGATGGGAGCAGAGAAGATGTCCGAAAGAGGAATTCGGGTTTGTGTAGCTAAAATATCCTTATGTATCAGTGTCTCACGAGATGAATGGTCCAAATTAACACTACTATTGAATCAATGGTCCGGATTAATTGTACCTTTTAAATTAATTTATTTTTTATTCAATTTAGTAATATGTAGGTCCATTAAATAGGCATATAACTATTGGTACCAATAAACATTTCTCCCAATCAAATTAATTTAGAATTCTTAAATGCTACTACATAAGAGTATAATTTCAATGCTACTTAATTTTAATTTCTCATGTATACGCACATAACCGATGCATTAATTTCCTTCTTTTTATCTGTAGTTTATATTTTTCTCTTAAATATTAGCATATTCACATTTAAATTTATTTTCGATATGTAAAATATTGATTGCTTATACACGATCTTGGGAAATTACAATATGACCCAAAATTGTGTTACTCTAGCCAAAAATTGTGTTACTCTAGAATCCATTGCTCCAAAATACACAATTTTTTTAATTCTTGCCTAAATATAAAAATATTAAATTAAATTATTTTTTTGGTGAAATGTTGGAAAGTGCTAGTAGAGTTGATTACTTAGAAGTGAGAAATGGAAATTGGAAAGGATTAAGAATACGTTCTTGTACCAAATTATTTATAAATATTCAGTTACACACTTGGAAAATAGAATGGGGTGTATAAGGTAGTATTACGTTTAAGCGGCTTTCAATTTGGAGTTACAAGTGAAGTTTTTACTTTTTGCAATTAAGTCTTTCCAAGAAAGTTTGAGTTGTCGAATCACGAAATTGGCGACACCAAAATGCAATTCAATAATATATGATTGGAACTTTGCGCTTTGGACATACACTACAAAAAATTAACCTTTTGCGACATATATACATACGACATATATGTAAATGTCGTATATTTACCACGCTTATGGCAATTTGTCGTTCATTGGCGAAATTCATGTGTAATTTCATTGCTATGTCACCTTTCTTTTGACATGTATACGACATATTATTTTGTGTCTCAATTTCACGACATATTATTTACGACACTTTACACAAATGTCATCATTAGATGACACAATTATGAGTTTGTTGCTAATTTATGACACAATAGTATCATTTTTTTGATGTGTTGTCTGTTTTGTGACATACATGCGGCACTTTCTAAAATGTCTCAAGATTACGAAAATTTATTTACGACACATTTACTAAAATGTCATAAATAGATGACACAATTATGAATTTGTTGCTAATTTATGGCACAATTGTGTCATTTATTTGATGTGTTGTATGTTTTGTGATATATATGGTGCACTTTCAAAAATATCTCAAAATTATGACAATTTATTCACGATACATTTACTTAAATGTCATAATTAAACAACACAATTGTGAATTTGTTGCTAATTCACGGCAGAATTTTATCATTTCTTTGATGTGTTGTATGTTTGGTTACATATATGCAGCACTTTCTAAAATGTCCAAAGATTGCAACAATTTATTTACGATACTTTACTAAAATATCATAATTAGACGACACAATTATGAATTTGTTGCTTCTAATTTACAATAGAATTGTATCATTGCTTTGATGTGTTGTAAGTTTGGTGGCATATATGCGGCTCTTTCTAAAATGTCGCAATATTACGACAAATTATTTATGACACTTTACAAAAATGTTACCATTAGATGACCATGTTTAAATATATATTTTTTAAAAATTATGTCATTTTTTTTTGTGTCATCTCTCTTGTGACAAATATGTGACACTTTCTACAATGTTCCAAAATTACGACAAATATTTATGACACTTTATGAAATCTCTTAATGAAACCATTCAAATATTCATTGCAAGCACGCCACATAATTGTGATATTTTACTCTTTTGATAAAGAGTAGGTCTCCTTAAAGATGGTCTGTCTATAACCTTATGAACATTCCACTTATTTTTTAATCTTATACATCGTATTTGTTAAATTTCATGCTAAATTTTGAAAATAGTTTTTATATAACATATATTTATATTTTCACATTCAAATACATACTATTACTTTTTTTTAACTTTTAAAATATAATATTTAAATTTTATAAAAAAATTACAACATTTAATGTAAAAACCACTGTGGTATGCCAATAAGTTTATGAAAATGCTGCATTTCCTGACACTTTCTCTTTGATAAAATACTGTGATATTCTTTCCATCATTTGTGCTTAATGAATTAATTTTAATACAATAAAAAAAGAGTGTGTCTCTTGAAAGACGGTCTTTCCATAAGTCATGGAAAGACCAATGTTTAAAGTGTAAATAAGAAGAAATTAAGATAAAATTTTCGACTTGTATGAATCGGGTTATAAAATATATAACTACTACACGTTGTATAATAAAACTTTAACATTGCAACAAAGATCTTTTACCTTTTATTATTATAATTAAACTCCATTTTCCATAACCCTATGGAAAGACCGTTTTTTCTAAGACTTTGCCATAAAAAAATTGACGTAATGATTTTTTTAAACATTTTCTTTGGGAATTCTATAATTTATTAGTTTGACTAATGTAAAATAAAATTTAGTTTTTACTATTTCACCTAAAATTACAAATTGACTAGTCTCGCTATAAACTTCCAGTGAGACAGTATCACCAAAAGTCACTACAACAAAATGGCTCTGTTCCAAAATATATTTTTTGACATTTTTTTATTAATGTTGTTATAGAATACTATATCGACACCAGGTAAGATACCAAGATACTATTAATAATATTTAAGTTAGTACAGTTACATGTACCAATATTTTAAATATAGTGTTGTGATGTCATACTATTTCAACATTGCATAATTTATGCTCAAACAAGTGTTGGAATACATGAGTTATTAATTCATTATTAAATGTAATATAGCACGTATTATAGTTCTAATTTACATTGAAAATTAATGGCATTGATGTAGTTATACTGAGTCAAAACCAACATTAAGGAGATGGTGTTCTAAAATCATTCTGTGTTAACATTACAATATTTATGTGTACATTAATATTACAATATAATTTTATTATGAATCGCTGAATTTAAAAAAGAATCCGTCTCTTGAAAGACGGTCTTTCCATGAGTCATGGAAAGACCAAGGTTTAAAGTGTAAATTAGAATAAATTAAGATAAAATTTTTGGGATGTATGAATCGGGTTATAAATTTTATAATTGCTACATGTTGTATATTAAAACTTTAATATTGCAACTAAGACCTTTACCTTTTATTATTGTAATTAAACCCCGTCTTTCCACAAGGTTATGGAAAGACAGTTTTCCCCAAAAATTTTCCTTTAAAAAATTGTAATTAACTGTTGAAATAATTATAAATTAGTTAATTTTAATTAATACACTGACATTAACTATTATATAAAAAAATCTAGATGTGAATTTAAATAATTAAATATAAATGTTGCTAATTATTTCTTTTTGTATATATAAATTACAAAATTTATTTTAAAAATATATATAGTCCTAAAAATATATAAAAGAAGGGTGGTGTAAAATATAAAATATACACAAATATTTTTTAAAAATATGTAAATATAAGATGATATCAAAAGAAGTGGGAATATTTTGGTTCTCACTTTCGATCAATTTTGGCATAAATCAATTTAGGCGTTTAAATATGGCAAGCAATTCTCGTCGCCCATTTTCTTCCTCATTCACAGCATACTGGTGACACGTACTGGCTTATCATATTACCCTCTCCACCATCTTCTAAAATATCTACATTATTGAAAAAAAATTAATCACTTCCTCCATATGTTCATCATTGGTATGTTATCTTTCTATATCCTTTTTAATTACTATTTTTTTATATATTTGCACAAATTATGTTTGTGAATGGACAGGAATTACTACGGAATTTACTACTCCAACTGTTTATGACCGGGTGATATCTTAGTCGAGTGAACAATACCCATCAATGGAGAAGATAGGAAGAACATCAAGCAATTGAAAAACAAACAAAACAGTTGAAAATTATTACGGTACAACAATAACCACAGTCAATGGTAAAAACACAACCAGAATGGTAAAAACACTTGAGGTAATATTCAATATATATATATATCAATAAAAATTTTGCATAATTTTTTTATCGTTTTTATAATTCATATATTTGGTCGAATAATATTAACATTTTAAACTAGTTTACCTACCTAATTATATACAATTATGATCGTTTTAAAATTGATATTTGGATTGAAAGTATATGCATTTACTCCATATATATTTTTATATTGGGTACGCAATGAAAAAATCTCATATAAAGTTGTATTATTGTTAAATATATTGTTTAGTTGAACATATATTTGTACATTTCAAGTAATTGATTTTTTTAAAAATATTGTTATGCATAGGTCACTCGAACTCAACACATTTAATAAGGGTGACAACACCACAACATTTAAAGGATATTATTCTTCATTTTGTTATTCTTTTTAGTTAGAATTAATTTAGGGTAATTTATTGTTTAAAATTAGTTGTTTTTGGATGATTCAAAATGTTAGTGTTTATGGATTTGACAATATTAATTTAGTTTGTATTTTTATTAAAGTTTATTATTATTCGTTGATTAGATTTGCGGTTCATATAAGTTTTGTAAATTTAGTTGACTTGAGCGATTATTGTTGACTATTATTGCTGTCGTTGACTATTTCAAATCTTGGCAGCAATTATAGTCTTATACACATGAACATGTGAGTTTACTATATATTCATACACATCTATGAGTGGGTAATGAAAGCATAATCAGACATTACAATCAATTATTTTAATTTATAATGAATAATTATCTATAACCACACTTTATATCTATCTGAACATCTCCGTTAACCTCATTTAGAATCAACGTGGGTATAGCTCAAATATTGTGATAAATACCTTATTCTAACAATTATCAATGTGGGTAAAACTAATTGTTGGTGTAGTGAGTTATGTTAATAAAATAATATATTTGAAAAATAATATTTAAACAAATAATATTTGGCTATATTATTATGTTCGATTCTATTTAATTATTTAACCATGATAGTAAATCTTAAAATATTACGGCTAAATCCCATGGCTGCCATACATTGCTGGCTGATATAATGAGTAGTACACAAGTCTCCTTCACAACCCTTATCAACTATTTTCGACAATCTACTTACATACATCCAATTGACTTATTTAATATTGAGCCATTCGTACAAAGTAATTCATCTTGTTGAGTACGGAATGCCACTCTACGACTATTTTTCAGTTGCTAAAATGAATGAAAATGCAAGCATGACAAATTGATCCCCGTTTTGCTTGATACTATCATTGTTTATCTCTGAAAGAACCACTTGAGACATATTGGCTAGGATTTCTCGAACACATTTGTCTTCATCACAGAAGATAGTAGGTGGATTGTTGGGAGTCTTTTTTTTTGAGCTGTTGGATGCATTCTTCGTTTTGGCTTTAACTTCTGATTTTACATTTGCAGTAACGAGGTCGTTCTAGTATCAGAGCTGTCACCTCCAGATTACACAGTCCAGAGGCACCTGAAGTATCTCTTTAAGAGCTTCTGCAGGAGCCATCCTCAACCCCCTCCCTGTGTGTAGATTTTTCAAGTCTACTTTGGTATCGCGGTCAATGCAGAAGCAATGTAAAATCGATGCTTTTTATCCACCAGAGGCTCAGTAGCCATACTTTTGTTTGATTCTTGAAACCTTTCTTCTCCATCTCTTTATTCACGTCGACATGGATACCATTTCCCTCCCCCTGTTCCAGACCCTCCACTCTTGGTCTCATTGCCAACGCTTCTCCCATTGTTGCTGCCTTATAATTCTAGGATCTACCACGTTCAAATGTCAAAGAAGTGTCTTTTCAGAGAACGAGGTCATTTTTATTCATGATCTCTGGAAGGAAAGTCGAAGGCACTAGTGTTATAAGAAACTAAGGAAGATTTTCACCCAAATAAGTGAGCCATCACATAATCTACAATATAGTTTTTTTTTAAGATTAACACAACATCATTTATTATCGAGAAATCAATACTCCCTCCGTCCCAGCAGAATTGGCCACTTTATTTTTTCAAAGTCAAATTTCATAAATTTTGACTGTAAATATATATATTAATCTATATATAATAAAAATATCATGTGAGATCTTGTTAGATTCATCTTAACATCTATTTTCTAAATA
>JAULKM010069541.1:0-12001 GCA_032355605.1 Rubia tinctorum
TTCACAAATTGCCAACTAATTACCACATGTGTCTTCACCATTACTCCATAATTAAATTCATCACATGTGACTTTACACAAGGCATAATTTTAATACTATACGTGAAATATGATTTCCGTTTTAATTTCCAGTTTTAGTTAGAGATTAGGTTTGGTTGATCCAATTGTTTGAGTTCATATACAAATGCCTTATAACATACGTATATATTTGGATTGATCTAGTTGATCACTGCAGTGACATATTTGGATTGATCAATGAATCGATCGATTTATTTTGGGTTATGTGCCATGAAGGAAAAGAAAAATCCATACTTTATTTGGATTATTTGTACAATCACCTAACGGGGCATTTTTGTGAATATTTTACATATAATTAATCACCATGATTAATTGTGATATGTTTAAGGTCAAGAATTTGTGGACGTCCTTTGATGAGAAAAAGTGTACACGTCTAATTTGGTGAATGCGTATATTCATAAATGTATGGTGTATGGGTTTGTTTAGTTTGGCGGCCATTAATTAATTATGAAAAGACTTTGTTAGTTTGATTGAAAATCAAATAACTTCAAATTTGATTGGTGTTTTCATGAAAAATGGTCTTAGCTTTATTATAAGGCTTTAGACTCGATTATAAGTTCAATAATTTATTTGCAAATGGTGATCTTGGAAACCATGAATTGCTGATGATGTTATTCGGATGATTGGATATTAGTGTGTTATGGTCTACATGAAAGATTTATAGGGCTGCAGAATTTGACAGGTAAGTTTGTGGCAACATTAGATTGCACATACAGAGTTTAAGCACTCGACGTTAAATATGTTTCGGTTATTTCGTATAACCTAGAAAATATTAGGTAAGGACATTAGTTTATAACTATGTCCAGGGTATTGGTTTTGTCAAACCATGATATGAGTTGTTTATACTGTGCTAAGACTTCGGATTACTTTGTAATATAAGAATTGTTGGGAAAAACTCAAGAATTTGGTTGACAAATCTAAGAATCTTGAGATTGAGAATCCCAAGACTTTTCGTCAAATCTGTAGTTTTGGTTGAGAAAACTAAAAATTGTGAGGTTGGGAATCCCGAGACATTTGGTCAAATCTCTAATTTTTTGTTGGAAAACCTAAGAATTATGAGATAATAGAATCCTAAGGCATTTTGTCTAGGAACCCTAAGGCACGAGGTTCTAAGGAAATTGACACGTGTGGGAATGAAATCAACTCGAGAGGGTAAACTCGAACTCGAGTCGAGGAGTGAACTCGAACTCAAGTTGAGCAATTGACTCAATGTGTTTCGATCACGAATACACTCAAACTTGATTTGAGAAGTTTAGAAGTCAAGTGCGCTTGTACTTAAATTTGGCTTGAATATGGTATGAGATTTGTATGGAATTAGTAAACTCACAGTGTACCCTATAAAATTGGGAAAATCCGCGTCTTAAGGGATATGAAAGAAATCCCCAATTTGGATAGTTAACTGAATCCTTGATTACTTGATACTACATTGGTTATGATAGTAATCATGATGGTAGAAACGAATGGCATGATACGACCATCTACATGAACAATAGGTTCATTTTTGGAAGCATTGCTTTTGTTTCTTCAACCGTTAGGGTGCTTTGTAATATATTCGACTACTACTTTGTCATGTACTTGGTAACCTTATTTAAAACAGGGTTTGGGGTGCCCAATATATACCCTCCACCATGGGTGGTTTAATTAAAAAAAAGATGAGTACATCCAAAAAATCTATGATAAGGTTGAGGTTAGCATTCCACTTTTGGACTTAATCGAGCGTGTTCCTATTTATGATAAATTATTGAAAATAGAATGCACTAAAAGGAATAACAAACCACTTAGGAAGTTAGGAAAATTGAAAGTAGGGGGAGTTGCTACTTTAAATCATAAAAATTTGCCCAAAAAATGTGATAACCCTGAAATGTTTTCATTTCCTATTTCTTTAGGTGGTAAATTGGTGAAAACTTCTATGATTGATCTAGGAGCCTCTATTAATTTCATCATCTCTTGCATTTATGAGAACATAGAAATAGGTAAACTTAAAGAAACTAGGGTAACTGTCCAAATAGCTGATCACTCCCAAGCTAGTCCACAAGGTCTAGTGAAGGATGTGATGGTCTGAGTGGGCACTATAAATCGACTACAAGAACTTCCTAATCGGATCAACGGTTCACTCGTGGCGACCAACCAAAGACCGGCCGGATGAAGAAGACCGGGTGCACGACCCGGGCGCTTAACCACACGCCTGTGCACCCCAAACGATGAGGAAAACGCACCTCAGTGTCAAGAGCACGCGGGCGGCACCTAATCCCGCGCGAACAACCCGAGCCAGCTCTCGGCTGGGTGCTCCAGCGTGCGAGCGCCCTGATGCGCGCGGCCTCAGCATGGCTGTTCCTTGCCCGCGGAGCGCACCCAGCGCCCCAGCACCCAGCATCTCACGCGCGGTTTCCAGCCTTCCGAGCCAGCTCCGCCTGCGCCGCCCAACATCTGCGCGGCCAGAGCGCATCCAAAGCCTTGAACCCAACTTTGACTATTCTTCTCACCAACTCTATTATTGCAAAGATAACCCTAGTTTGCTACTTAAGCTATCTGTACTCGATACCCTTCATACCACTAGTAGTACTACTAGTTCATAGTCAATCGTAATGCTAAAAATGGAAACCTACGTTCACACACCCACATGGATCCATACCCTTCATTATTCCAAGCGCATCTAGGTTTTCCTCCCCGGGGGTATCAATATTGCGGCAACATGAAAGTAGACTTTGGTGTGTGCTAACTAAGTGTGATAATCATGCAATTCTCAAACTATTAAGAACAAGCCAACATAATGATCACATTAAGATCTAGCCCTTCGTGCCATTTGTAGTCAATTTTTATAGTGCTCGCGAAAAAAAATCAAATGGTGGCATCTTCAAGGGCTGATTCTTCTTGGTTTCCTTCCAGAACTCCGTGCAATCCCGAAGAATAATCCTCAGCTTCTTCCTTGGCCTTCTTGAACTTCAAATCTTCCTTTTTCAGGCTCAATTCCATCTACTACCACTCTTTGGAGTCTATGTCCTTGAATCTACTACCATTCTAACATTTGGGGAGGGGGGGTTGTACTAACAATTACTAACATGTAAATGATCACGGGAATAAATATATAAACTAGCAATCGGGAAGTATTTGCGTAACATGATTAATGTCATTTCGATCATTGATTTCATCACATATAACAATAAGCATATTCTGGTGTTTGTATCACGTAGTGCGAACAATGTTCAAAACATCCCCTTATCTGTCACGTAAGGGTGCATGTATTAAATCTTCCATCAGCCTCGCCTCCACAACTAGGAGAGTGCAACAACGACAATGGCTTATTGTACAGGTCTGATTATCACTCGTGCAATTAAGTCTTGGGTGGAACACTACGAACGTACTACCCCTAGGCCTAAAAAGGTAAAGGAAGTAGGCATTTTATTGATGGCTCTAGGATTACAAGGGTAATCCTAGCTGGCTACTTTAGAAATCGCTACCCGCAACCCTTTGGACAGAATAGTCGGCTAACTAGAGCATGATTGATTGTAAAGTTAACAACGGTAACCTACATGCACAGGCAACCTATATGCACACACCCACACGGTTCCAGACCAATCGTTACCCCAAGCGAATCTAGGTTTTCTTCCCCGGGGTTATCAATATTTTAGCAACATGAGAGTAGACTTTATTGTGTGCTAATTAAGTGTGACAATCATGCAATTCACAAGAATATTAAGAACATACTAACATAATAACACAAAAGCACATAGAAATAGGTCGATGTATGAAACCTAAAAAAAGAACATAAAAATTGAAAACAAATAGTATCCCTAAGTGAAATCCCTTCTCCCTAAGTATTGAACCCAAGTATTTAATTGGATTCAACACTTTTGGGCAAAATAAAAATAAAGAAAAGAAACAAAAATAAGGAAGAGTGTTTTTATCTCTCTACTCTACAAGATGAAAAGTGGAGTAAACTTAAACCCTGGTAGAAAAGGTTCCATATATACAGTAGTAGGGAACTGGTCCTAAATATATGCTAAAAATGGCCAAAAAATAGAGCAACCGCAAAGGCCGTGGGGGTGGAATCTGGCACGGTCTGTGTCGGCCGAGACATTGGCCTTGGAAAGGGCCATGGCCTCGTTCCGGTGCGTGATAGCCTCATGGTGGCTCGGCCCTGGCCAACTGGCATGGGCCTTCGGCCGACACTCTGTTTTTTCTCCTCTAATCCGTGTCCCATGTCATTTTGTGCTCCCCATCAGTTAGCATTGGTGACTTGAAACAATATAGACCGCGTGAAATGGAACATTCCACGCCTATACTTAGCCAGATTTTGGAGTGAAAAGAAAACTTAGGGCACATAGTTGACACGATTTGGCACGACTTGTGCAGGGGCTTGGCAAGGATTATGATTGGTGAAATGAGTCGTGCCAATGATCCCTGACATGGGATGTGTTGGCCGATACAGGCCGTGCTAGATCAAGAACTTGTGTTGGCCTTGGCTGGTTCGGCCGGCTGACTTGTTTGCTCCGCTATGGGTGAACCGTCGATCCGATTTGGGAGTTCTTGTAGTTGATTTTATAGTGCTGAAGAAGATGAATCCAATGGTGCAATTATCAAGGGCTTATTATCCTAGTACCCTTCCCAGAATTCCGGGAAACCTCGGACAACAATCCGTCTGTTTCTTCATTGGCCTTCTTGAACTCCAAATCTGGCTTTTTTGGGCTCAATTTCATCTACTACCATGATTTGGAGTCTTTGACCTTCAATCTACTACCATCCTTGCAAATTGCCTTTGATATCTTCAACCATCCTTGCGAAAGCCCTTCAAATATCATCTACCACCCTCACGGATGACCTTTTACAAAAAGATGAGAAAAAGTACTCACGAGCGACCTACTAATGATATCAAAAAGGAAGATCTAGGTGCTTGTGAATACAAAGTTTCCATTAGCTTCAATTAAGTCTATAAAACTTGGGATTTAAATAAGAAAAGCAAAAGTGGCCGTCTAAACCCTTTCTCGTGTAAACTTAACTAAAACTAAAAATTAACCAAACAAACGATGATAATAAATTTGTCAAATGCATTGTCTAACGCATGCATAAAGGTGCACATCAATCCCCCACACTTACTCCTTTACTTATCCTCCAGTAAACAAAAATGAGAAAAGATCTAAGCGAAATGTAGCATGCAAAGAGAAGTTAGCCAGTACATTAAACTTATTCCCAAGCTACCTTATTTCCCCCAAAGAAGTAATAATCTCAAAACTCTCACACTCCCCGAAGATTCTAAAGTAACCTAACCACCCAAAATATTGTGAAGAAAAAGGTAAGTACAAATTATAAGTGTTGAACTAGCTTACTCCCTCGAATAGTACGCCAAAAGCAATCCAAGAGTTGTTGCCTAAAAAACCACCAAGGATAATTAACAAAATTCTCAGCTTGATTGTAACTAAGGAAAACTCGAGATTCTCAACTTAGCTACAACCAAGGATAATGCCAAAGACTCCTCAACTTAGTCTCCGTTTTCTTTCAATTTCTCTCATTTTTCCTAGGATCCCTTTTGGGTTTTCATCCTAGCATTCACACATGTTGAGCTCACCATCACACCTTTTTTACACGCCCTATAATTTTTTAGGTTTTCCAAGCTAGCCAGGCCGTGGCCTCTCATTTTAACCTAGGACTTTTGACGTATTCGAAGTTTCTTCCCATTTTTTGTTTAAGTTTCCCTTTCGAGTTACCAACTTAGCCGGGTATATATATATATTTTTTTTAAACAAAAATTTTTATGTAGCAATGTTGGGCCTCACACTGCAAAAAGATAGTGAAATAGAAAAATTACACCACCAAAGTGTCAAAACACATCCCCAACAAAGACTACAAAAAGGTGCCCCACACCTAAAATCAACAAACAACTAAAAAGTTCAACATATAAATGGGGGGGGGGGGAATACCAACAAAACAAGAAAAATAATAGTCATCCAAGTAATTATCAGAGATGCTACCATAGAGGTGTTCCAACTCCTCATCCGATACTTAGTTTATGCATTGTCCCCAATGCATATAACCAAGAGAAAAGTTGGAAACACAGAGAGATGCTCAATGTCACATCCAGTGTCCTGCCTCGTGCCCCTGCCCAATGGGATCTGGATGGTTGTAGCCCTCTCTGATGCCCGATGTCCTCAACCTCTCATTGATCTCCTTGATGCCATCCTACAAGTTTCCAATGTTCTCTTTCAGATAGTGCGGCTGACCATCGACCCAATCAAATCTCTCTGCCATTTCCCACTCATGGTAATCAAGCTACGTGCCAAGCCTGTGAACATCGTGCCTAACCCCGAAGATGGAGTTCCCCAAAGACTGTTCCAATGCGGCCCATGCGGCCCATGCGGCTGATGAGTCCACGTAATATAAAAAATCCAACTCAAGACATAATGCCTCATGATCTCAGAAAGCCAAGGGTAACTCTTCTGCTGAGAATTGTCCGAAACTCTATGCCTAGAGAGCTCAGGGCTTGGGCTAGGCAGGGTCCCACTGTTGCTTGACTGTACAAGTCATTATAGTGGGAGGAGATGGTGTGCCTGTGAGAACTACTAGCGCCATGCCCTGTGGAATAATAAATCTCTTCATGAATGATAAATGACTCCTAATGAGGGGATGGTCTTCTAAATACCTGATCGAAAAAAGGCGGTGGTGCAACAGGATCCACTAAAGGCAGCGATGGCATAACTTGAGGGAATGGTGGCTGTGGAGGAATGACATAATGCTTAATTGGAATGAGCTGTGCAGAATGCACCGTGACCTACTTTTAATCATCATCCTCCTCTATATGATCCTCATCTCCAGCGTAATGCTCCCCCAAAACCACATCGGAATATGCATCCAGCTCGATGATGAGATTTTGTAACTTGAACTTCTTTCTTAAAGTGGTCCCCTCACGCTAGGGCAACCTGATGAACATCCTACCCTTGTTCAAATAGAATATAGCATCATTTTCCTCCAGTATAATCTTCGCCTCATCCATGACTGGTAGAGTGAGTGTAAAAGGAAATTGTGGGTTATCCCTCATCCCCTCACTCACCAGAAGGTTATAGTACTAAACCAGAAACAAACTATACACTATCTTTCCAGTGTTGGACGATGCCGTGGAGAGATCGATACATTGAGTGACGAAATCATCCAAGATATCAGGGCAAGCCCTCCCAATGAAAATCGACCAGAGTCTTCTACAATCCTTCTTAGTGGAAGTAGTGGCCTCCCCGTGACAACTGACTACCACACTCAACAGTCATGCTACATACTTTAGTGTGGGGTGCACTATATCTATGTTCTTGCTTTCTTTCCCCCTAAGCTGTCGGGTGATAGTAGCCCAGAATGCATGCAACTCATACTCTGCATCCGACTCATTGTACCCCTTCACATCTCTCCTCAGTTTCAATTTGAAGACATCTGCCGGTGAGCATAAGTAAGGCCACTTGGCACATCCCTCAAATGGAATCTCAAAAATCTCCTCATTTTCCTGTTGTTCTCCTTAATGACAGACAAAAACTCTAGGGTATACCTAGTGTCGGTGGGGGCTGCCATTGTAGTAAACTCCTTCATACCAATCTTCCCTAGCAGGACCCTGATGGGTTTGTAGAGTTAGTGAGCCCTAAGGGTCTCCTCATCTATAAATTTAGTCTCCTGAATAGGGTGCCCAACTAAGAAACTCCACGTTTTCTTTTGGTCCCAAGTGAGGTTGGTCAACCCCATAAAGGGTACACTAGGTTCCCCTCTCTGTCTATGAGACATGATGGATACAAAAAAATAGCAACTGACAATAGAAAACATCTAGCATAGCCTTCACCAAATACCCCCAACACAAAATAATATCTTCCAAAATAAAACTACCAACCACACTAACCACCGAAACTTCCAAAAATGCAATAATCAAACCGCAAAAAAAATCACAACTACAACTTCTTTAAATGAGTAAAGGGGCTTGGCCAAGTACCTCAATTGGAGAATGTGATGAAATTCCTCCTATATCAAGCCAAAGCATCTCCAACACTCGGAATGAACCTAAAATTGAGTTTTTGGGAGAAAACTTAATAATAGGCCTAGCTAGTTTTAGAATTTTCTGGGCAAAACCTTGCAATTTCTGAGCCTGAATTTTAGTGGTTGGATAGGGCTAGGAAAGACAAAGATTTTAATACCAATTTGGGGTGAATAAGATGAAAATTGAGGAAGATAAGGCTAAAAGAGTGTGAGAGAGAGTTTAGGAGAGTTTGAGAGGAAAAGAATAGAAGAGTTCATTTGGGAGGAAGAGGCTAGCATGGGTTTGATCCCCGATAAAGGCACCAAAATTTGACCTGCCTCTAGGGCGGGAGGGTTGTATTAACAACTACTAACATGTAAATTATCACGAAAATAACATGTAAATGATCAATAGGGAGGTATTAACTACTAACATGTAAATTATCACATAAATAACATGTAAATGATCAATAGGGAGGGAGGGTTGTACTAAAAACTACTAACATGTAAATGATCACGAAAATAAATATATAAACTAGAACTTGGGGAATATTTGTGTAACATGATTAATGACATTTTGATCATCCATTTTATCACATATAACAATAATCATATTCTAGTGTTTGTATCACGTAGTGCGGACAATGGTCAAAACTTCCCCTTATCTGTCACAAAAGGGTGTGTGTATTAAATCATCCATCAGCCTCACCTCCAAAACTAGGAGAGTGAAATAACGACAATGGCTCATTGTGCTGGTCTAATTCTCCCCTCGTGCGATTGAGTCCCGAGCCGAACACTATGAACGCACTACTCCTAGGCCTACAAAGGCAAAGGAAATAGGCATTTTATCGGTGGCTCTAGGATTACAAAGGTAATACTAGGTTGCTACATTAGCTTTCTCTACCCACAACACTTCGGACCAAATAGTTGGCCTACTAGAGCATGGTCGATCATAATGTTAACAACGGCAACCTACGTCACACACCCACAAGGTTCCGAACCCATTGTTACCCCAAGCGCATCTAGGTTTCATTCCCCAAGGGATATCAATATTATGGAAACATGAAAGTAGCCTTTGGTGTGTGCTAACTAAGTGTGAAAATCATGCAATTCACAAGAATATTAAGAACAAGCCAACATAATAACCCAAGAGCAGATAGAAATAGGTCGATCTATGAAACCTCACAAAATTAACTTCAAAACATGACTACAAATATTATCTCCAACTAAAATCCCTACTCCGTAATATTGAACCCAAGTATTTCATTAGATTCAACACTTTTGGGCAAAAGAAAAATAAAGAGAATAAAGGAAAATAAGCTAGAAAGAAGGAAGAGTGTTTTTCTTTCTATAACCTACTCTACAAGATGAAAAGTGGGCATAAACTTAAACCCTAGTAGACAAGGGTCCATATATAGTAGTAGGTAATTGGCCCAAAAAATAGGCCCAAATGGCCAAAATCCCTAGCAGCTGCATAAGAAGCAAGGGTGAAATTTGGCACGTTTCATTCCAGTCGAGACCCGCTTGTGTCGGGGCAAGACATCAGCCTTAACATGGGCCATGACTTTGTACCAGTGCATGCCAGCCTCATGTTGGCACGGGCCATCGGTGGGAACTCCATTTTTGCTCCTCTAATCCATGTCCCATGTTGTTTTTCCCGCCCTATAAGCTGGAACCTCATTTTGCTTGGTATCTCAGCACAGGACATGTCTTTCTTCACACCCCATATGCTGGTCTTAGCATTGGTGACTTGAAATGGCACGGACCATGTGAAACAAAATGTTCTATGCCCATACTTAGCCAAAAATTTGAGTGAAAAAAAATATGGGGTATACGACAGACACAATTTGGCATGGCATGTGCTAGTGCTTGGCACGGCTCTTGCTGTGCGAAATGGTTCGTGCCAAGGACCAATGGCATGGGCTACGTTTACTGATATGGGTCGTGGTAGGTTAAGCCCTCGTACTGGCCGTGTGCGGTTCGTGTTGGGCATGGTTGATTTGGCAGGCTAACTTGTTTGCTCTGCTACGAGTAAATCGTTGATCCAATTTGGGTGTTCTTGTACTCGATTTTATAGGGATCAATAAGAAAAATCCAATGGTACTACCCTCAAGATATAATTATCCTAGGATCTTTCCCACAACTCAAAGCAACTATGGACAACAATCCCTCTAATTTTTCCTTTGGCCTTCTTAAACTTTGAATCCACTTTTGTTGGGCTCAATTCCATCTACTACCGTGCTTTGGAGTCCATTCCCTTCAATATACTACCATCCTTGTGAATGACCTTCAAATATTTTCTACCACCCTCACGGATGGTCTTCTATAAAAAGATGATAAAAAGTACTCCTCAGCGACCTACTAATGAGATAAAAAAGGAAGATCTAGGTGCTCGTGATTAAATATTGTCCATTAGCTTCAATTAACTCTACGAAACTTGGGATTTAGGCAAGAAAACCAAAAGAATCTTCCAAACCCTTTGTCGTGTGAAGCTAACTAAAACTAGCAACCTACCAAACAATATATGATAATAAATTTGTCAAATACATTGACTAACGCATGCATAAAGATGCACATCAGCTAACGCATGTATAAATGTGGATATCAGGGTGAGAGTTTTGCATCTCTTAAGGATTAATAAATACAAATGAGATTGACTGGTTAGAACAGACACTTAAGGTGCACTTAGTAATGCTGATTTGGTGTACATTATTAATCTAAGAAGTATATTATGATAATTATAGTACCTAAATATCCCTACAGAATATTATAATTTTCCCTATCGATGAGAAAACGTTGTTAGGAGAGAAATTTTTTAAAAATAAGAAATGGGAAATGAAAGATCACCTCTATGTTTTGGAAACTAAGATGTGGTTTGCCTGTACGTGGATAGGCACATGGCCACTATCAAAGATCGACACCCCGGTTGGCTGGAGAAGCAAGTACTTGCTAAAAACAACCACACTTTCATTGATTGGTTATGTCATACAGTAGTTGGAGACAGTCATGGGGACACCTAGAATTTGTTAGCTATCATACCTTCTGCAACTGTGATTTCCTTGATGGGCTATGACAAGAATGGGTTTACCTTCTCAACCCTTGAATGGGACACATATAAAGCTACACAAAATAGTTGCATTGGAATTGTTGCGGAAGCATTACACATGAGCACCGCAAAGGATAAGAATCTTGTGTATGGAAACATGTATTACTATGGCGTGATTGAGGAAGTATTGGAAATATTCAACATAACTTCCAGGCTACCACTTTTCAAATGCAAATAGGTTGATAACAATGTCGGTGGACGACCTGGGCTTTACAATCGTTGATTTAAGGACTCGTTCCACTGGTGATCCTTACATTATTTCTTCCCAGGATACATATGTGCTTTATGTTGCTAATCCTTGTAATTCTAGCAAGTGAGTGGTCATTCATGGTAAAAGTTAATTTTTGGGAGATTCTTGTCCATATTCATTATTTGACATTATTCCAAACATTCCACCCATCACTCGTAATGTTGGGGGGGAGGAGATCTTTGGGGTGGATCTAGCTTTGAGGAGACATCATGAAGAAGAGGTGTGGATTGAAAGGCACCCCAAATTAAAGAAGTGGAAGAAGAAGACATAGATTGTGTGTAGACATCAATTTAAATAACATTGTTGAATGTTTATGGGAATGTATGTGTTTTAATCACTGTATATCCATTGTATCCCAAAAAAGGAAGCCAATATTGGGTAGGAAAACCGAATACTCGACATAGCTGGTGTGTCCATTTTATACGGTTATTTTGGGACATTTTGGATTCACTTTTGTACACTTTCGTGCTATATGTGTGGAAATTTACCTTGAAATTCTCCAAGGATAGTTAAGAGCAACTTTGTGCTTTTATTACTTTTCTAGAGGATTTTGTGTAACAAGGAAATTGTTGGAAGACTTTGAAGACTATC